>VYYI01004503.1:0-10337 GCA_021029175.1 Bilobella aurantiaca
GTCGTCGTCGTCGCCGCCGCCGCCGCCGCCACCGCCGTCGTCGTGTCATCATCTCTGCACAAGCATCTTCCCACTCGAAGAGTACTATAGAATAGCTCTCACTCCGAGTCAGTGACTGGTGACGGGGAAGACGACTGCGTAAAAAGTCTGACTGACTCAAGGCTCTCTTCACTTCACTCTTCCTATATTATTCCTTTAGAGGATGGAGCAGACTACTATACCGACTATACACTATTACGGGGCTGCTTCAACATGAGGGAAAATGGATTGGACTCAACAGTGGCAATTATTCTTGAGGAAACATGAGTGTTTCATCCAACATTTCAGCTTCCCGCTTCATAATTTGATATATGTTTACGTCAGAAGAATAATAGAATATATTTGTCCCCCTCCGTATCATCCCCATGTTTCATACTTTATAATGAACACATGGCAACCCCCAAGATACCAGATTGGACCATTAGTGTATGTCTCCGCGTGTTTGCTTATGTGTGCGTGTGTGAGTGTGTCTGCTTTAGCTTGAGTGTGTGAGTATGTGTGTCCCAGCGTGTGTGTGTGTGTGTGTGTGTGTGTGTGTGACTAAGTATGTGTTCATCGGCTCAATAAATGTGCGAGTATTTTACTACGACGCACTCACACGCTCATACCTACACACGTACACTCATACACTCACACACACAACTATACATTCATACAGTTTACGGTCACTTGTGACACATACAAGGCGAGCGGGAAAACAAATGAGACGATTTCAATTAGACAAGAGGGTCTATTATGTCGGACCAGAGAGGGTGAGTGAATACTTGGGCTAATCAAGTTGGTAGTACAAATACTAAGGCCTACCCTTCTGATTAGCACAGTTACATAATTACGACTCTCTGCGGAGTTGGAACACATTACACGATATGTCACTATTCTGCTTTGTCCGCATGGTGCGAACATAGCCTGGCTGCTCTCAGTCAGTCAGAGAGAACTCGAGAACAAATGAGGATACGCATATTGTTCACGAGGATATATACGTAATAAGGAGCTGAAAGAAATGAATATGAATGAAACAAGGAGATATATGTCATGTTTATTATCGGATTATACTCGAGAGGGTGGGATCAACTGGGACGGGTTGATAGATCCGCTCATATATACGACCGTGTGAATTCAAATGCGTTGGGGTGTGAAGGGGTGAGTTAGACACTGGAAAGCATGGGGGATAATAGCGGAGCTCATGCATGGAATAGGGTGGAAATATACCTGGCTGTTGTGCAGTCTTTGTAGAGAATGTCGAAATCTTTACATGACAGGAGTTTGCAGCGGTTCACCCCGGGTTGAATTGCCCCCAGCCCCCGGAGGATCCGAACCTGTTCCACATTGCAAACTAGCGGGACGATGTCGAGGCGCTTGAGCTTCGTGTAAACTGTGTGGAGTCCGCCGACGAGGTGTTTGAGAAACAGTTCGAAGGCCTGTGGCAAGCAAAGCATCGTGTCCCCGTTGATGACGAACGCCGCGACTTTCTGACCCCGGTAGTCCACTAATTTGCATTCATTCACGCTGGGATCATTCGTGGGAACGACGGGTGCCGGTGGGCTGCCATAGGGATGACGATCCAGCCCACGGTCCCCCACAAATGATGAATTGTTCCCGCCAAAGTCATGGTGATGGAAGGAGGCGGCGGCCGCGGAGCTCATGGCATTCAGTGCACTCAAGCTGGCCAGGATCCCGGGCGGCATGTTCTTCGCCTGGGATGCCGCAATGGAATTGATCATGTGTTGGGCGGCGAGGGAGGTGGGTTGACCCAGGGGTGAGTTCCGATCAATGGGCGGGCTGTACGGAGCCTTGGAGGCCCGGTTGGACAGTGGCAGAGCCATCGGAGACAATGACCCTCTCGAGGGTGGAGATGTGACCTCTTCACCACTTGACCCGCCTGATTCCATCGTCTGGTCTATTTTCATCAACATTTGTTGTTCACCGAAATGATGACCGGAGCCGCCGAGTATGTAAGAGTTGAGGTGTGCGAGTAACACACTGTTCAAGTTACAAGTTGCAATTTTGACAACTTTACCCCGCAACACGGTTCCACCAAAAATAGATATGAAAAAACAATGGAGTTAACTGACAAAACGTTACGGGTTGGGGGTGAGCGTAGCGAATCTCTCTCAGATTCCCGAACTGGCAAAGCTCATAGGCTCCAAAGCGGCATTCTCTAATTCCACAGAATCACACCAGCAAATGATGGCCCAAAAGCTCTTCAGCATTCAACAGCTTCCCACAAATTAACAGCTGATGTGTGAACCCGCTCGTACTACTCAACACGCCTCAAAATCTCCCCCCAGTGAATCCCATCACTTCTTAACTCCAACCCCGATTTTCCCTCACAATTTTTCCGTCCAAAGTTCACACAAAATTTTTCTCCAACTTCCACGCACTAGAGCACCCTGTACAGTCACTTATTACATCCCCAGTCAGCGCACATCCCTGTCGTGACCCAAGAGTCAAGTTCAGAATTTCAATTGGATCAATTTCAAAGATGTTGGGCGTGGTTGGTCCAGTACTGCTCTCAAATCCCTGTCAGAGGAGTCGCACACAGTGGTGGAAATTCTACAACCACAGGAGTTAGTTCCTCGATTTCCCAAGTAGGTGTAGAAGACCAGAAAAAACTGGATATTAATGAGTGGGCTATTAGATTTTTTCCTCTTTTTTTCTCCGCTCCTCCGTTTCGATCCGTATCAAGAAATTACAGGGCAGTCAGATTATCCGTACAATTTATTGCTCAACTTTTTCCCATTGTCTCTGCTGTCGTGGACAGGGTTGAAAAGTTACAAGTCGAGTCGCAATTGTGTATATTCCAAATGTAATTCGACATGGAACTTTTTATATGCAAGCTTTTAGCACTCCATCACCCCGGCTTTTAGTCGCCACCAAACTTAATTTTATTTCCTCCCACCACAAATAGACACACACACAACCACTTCTGTCACACTTCTACTATCCTTTTCAGTAATTTCAAATTTAATAAAAATACTCCGGAGGTCTCGGAACACTGGACTGGAACAGTAGTTTAATCACATGAACAACAATGCGATGATGATGGTAATGATGATGACTCTTTGTGGTGCAACTCTGACCGATGCGGCGGAGCTGGAGATGAGTCGCTTATACCTGATGGATAGCAGATGAAGACTATAGATGATTGGGAAGGAACAGACTGTTTGTTGTACAACTGTGGATGTGTGTGTGTGTATGGGTCTGTATGTGTGTGAGTGTGTCTGTGTAAGGAGTAGTACTGGTGGTAGTCGTCGTAGTCGTAGAGTGTGTGGTGTGGGGATGAAGCGGAGCCGTAACACGTGGACTTGAAGACCGCAGAACGCCGAGGCTTGGCAGAACGCTCTGTGAAACACGAGCCAGCAGGAACGGAGATATGGAACAGAACGAGAGAAAAGTTGAGAATCAGTCGTCGTCTACCCAGCTCTGGTTAAGTCTCCGTTTTTCACCGTTTCCCTCCTTCGACTCTCTATGCCTCTTCGTCTTCTTCTTTAACTCCGTTTGCCTCTTCTACTTCTTCAACTCCGTATGCCTCAACTGCTACGTCCCCTATACTTCAATACTTCGGAAAGGGCTGACTGAGAGAGAGAGAGAGAGAGAGAGAGAGGTGGGAAATAGTGAGGAACGGCGCTGAGGAGAATTATATTTCATGAGCCACACACACACACACAGGAGCAGCTCGGTGAGGAGCACTATAGGATGAGTCGTAAGACCACTGAAGCACCACGACGGATCCCACCGTTCAGATCTCACCCTCAAATGCAGGAGTAATACGCACACACACACACACACAAGGATAGCGTAGTGGTGCTGGTGGAGGAGAGTCGTCGTTCGTCTGTATAGTAGGTTTGAACAAAAGCCCGAACAATCGAATTGGAGTTGAATTGAACTGGAATGAGATCTCTCAAGTCAAATCCTTTGCGCAACCCGAAGATTCATTGGTTGTTCCAGTTGAGACGCAACGCCTCGATTTGGTTCCATTGGTGAAGGAGCCGGCTGGGGAAGAAGACGAAAAAAGCGATGACAAAAAGTTAAAAATTACATATCACAATCCAAGGCGGATTCTTCACTGATCTGTCGTCCTCTCCACTCTCCGTCTATCTCTTCACTACTGCTGCTATACAGAAGAGGCTCCGTGCAGCCTTTCCTATCTATCCACTACTACTACTACCACTACTACCAACCACCGCTACTACTATACTTGTTGTACTCCTACGGGCGCCTTTACTGCGGTGTGCCTATATAATAATGGGATATAAGAACAAATACGTTACCTTTTTTCCCTCCCCCTTACGCTCACACTCACTCACACAGTTCTCAGGACAGCGTTGTTACAGGAGGAGCTGGTATTGGTTCCAATAGAAAAATATACGTATATGTACTTCAAAGACTGACACGTACGGTCGGTCGCAACGAGAAAAACCTTTTGTGTATCCTCCAAAGTTTATCGTAATTACTCGTATCGTCACCAGAAGACTCAGACCCCCTGCGTTCATTTGATTTGAAAGTCTCTATTTTTCAACTCAATTTCCCTTCACCGTGCCCTTTACGGTGGAGTATAGGCATTATTCCTTTCCAGCAACCCTTGTTATACACTCGCCGCCGCACTTCTTGCTAGATATCTTCTACAGTAATTAGATATATTTGAGATTTATTATTTCCAGTCATATTTTTCAATTATAATTGCAGGATGTGTATAATGGGCACATGATGTTTTTGAGCGGTGCTGTTACTGACTCAAGTTGGATTGGAATCAAGATGCGATGACTATGTACTATACAGTCTCAACTTCCACACGTCTACCTTACCTGTGCCATATGCGAGTCTGGATTTTTGTGTGTTGAATTTGGATTGTGAACCAAGTTTGTCCCGTCAGCTTGTTTCAGGGGGAAAGTCTGTATGCGTATGCGGCGGAGGTACCGATGATGATGATGATGAGGAGGAGGAGGACATGTGCGTGTGCCGTTGCCTTGACTCCGTGATCTTCTCACCGGCTTTGACGTGTGCTCCTGTCACAGGAGGGAGAAGTGAACTTATTACTGGCACTATCATTTATCGCAGTAGTGGTACTTTATGTGTTGGTGATAGCCAAAAGCGGGTGTAATCCCGGGGACAAATGTCTTTGTGCGGAGTGGCGGCGGCTCAGGATCGTCCCTTCGCACTACAGCTTCTTACCCACACACGCTCACACACCCCTATTCCCTCCCCCTTGATAAGCTTATGGCTCGGTAAATAGATTTTTCTTGATGCAATAGTCTTCACTCAAGGGTGACCACTCTCAATTTGTCCAGCAGGAAGAGGGGAGAAGCCTGCTGCTGCTGTTCCTCACACTCGTTCTTCCTTCAGACATTGCCGAAGGCTGGGGTATATTAACATGTTGTCAAAACAGATAGTCAGTCGCCTTCACAGTTCTCACCACTCACTCACTCGCGGATACACACACACGCACACACACACACACACCCACAGTGTGGAGCATAGTTGAAGGTGGTACATGTGCGTATTTGTGTTACACACCCCAACTTGGTCCACGGAGCGTTGTTGATGGCGGGAAGACAAAAAGCTTTAAGGGATGGGGTCAAGATGGGGTCTGCAAGAGCAAATTGTGTACATGTATATTGTATACTACACCCTTCCGTGGGAAATGTTGGGCAGAGATTAAAAATGCCCTAGTGTGAGTACTAGAGCACGTACGAAAAGACTGATGAAGTTCAATTTCATTTCATAACTTTTGTAAGCAAAACGAGTGAGAGAGGGAGGGGTGTTCCGGATCCGAGCCATGTATAGAGGGGTTACGCATACAGGCTACAGCACGCACTCATCCCTTATAAAGTCACCAGCATGCATATGCATACGGTTATGGAGGGATAGTAGACGGAATAGGCGTGCAAAATACAAGGGTCTCCCGGCCACACGTCGGCCTTCCCCACATATGAGAAGCGCTTTTTACACACTTAACCTAGGCCACCACCATGTGTACCATGGTAAAGGGGCGAATGGCTCTATGGGACTTGAGATAGTATGCGGTGCACACTTTGGGAGTCGTCAAGTCAGCACTCACAGTGCCGTGTATAATGTGCCGGGATGTACTACGCTGTGGTACACACATGATGTGTTACGGATATGCACAAAATACTCTCTTGGTAGGAAATGAACGTTTGACAAATGACTCCAAATATTCCCTCTTACAGATTTCTAGCCCGGGGCAAGAGGAATGATTCCAAACTCTTTCCCTCTCTGTATCAAAACTGCGCAAATAACATAATTGCATTACCAGAGTTTCTGTCCCGACAGCCGTATATTTAGTGATGCAAGAATGGGTACGAATAATAATTATGTTTCCCACACACACACACACACAGACAAATAAAGGCAGACATACACACGCTCATATATACGCTAACTCAACGACCATGACTTCTCACTCTGGGCCCTCCGGTTAACTTGTGTTGTGGAAGAGTGTATTTATATAGCGGATGACGTGGTGGAAAAAATAATAGGGAAATGTTGCACCAAAATGCGAATCACGGTCAAAAAATGGGAGCAAAGGAATGAAGTAGAGTTAAAAAATTTTTAAATTTTATTTAAAAGCCCCGTCCTATTATGTTGAAGACTCAACAGTGTGTGCTTTGAAGCTTAGGAAAGCTACCTGATTTATTGCTCATTGCATTCGTATTTCATAGTAAAGTATACAGTGCGCGTATACACACTCCCTCTGGAAATTTTATGGCTTTTCTCCATCTCCCCAAGCTGTTCTCCCTATCCCTTTTCTGAATCCAATGTCCATCGCTCCGGGTTTCAAACCGGTCTGTTCCAACTTGCCGTTCAAAATATAGGCATTCAAATCATTCTCCCACCCATCATCGTCATCATGAAGAGCTGCAGCAACAACCACAACCGACATTGTCAAACCTGTCCAGATAGTTTTTTCAAATAATTGCTCTCTAGATTGACTCTCGACTCGAGTCCCGAACCATTTGAATGTTGAACATAGGAACAAGTAACTCCCACATTACATGCTCATACGGAATGCTTGAGGGGTGAATATTGCTCATGTTCACTTTGTCATTCCCATTACAGTGATAAGAGCCGTGACTTGAAATCATTAAATCATGCCAAAAGTAGTTTTTTTTTCTTTCAACCATTAGGATACTCAAATTTAAATATTTGACTAATCCCGCTGAGAACCAATTTGTGGGTGCAATACTACTTTTTTGGACATAATTGTTATTTACCCTTTCGCATCCTAGCCACTCTCTCCCTCCTCACTGACGTCTTCACTTGTCGAGCTGGTGAATAAACTAATTTGTCCAAGCGGGCATTAGTAGTACTGAAAGGGCTCTGCATCCGCCGTGAGAGAGCCGGACTAACTGGCCGGCCGTCGCGGAGCATTAGGGAAACCGGTCCTCGTACATCTATAGTAATGTAGATTATCATACGGAGTCATACATGTGTGTGTATGTGTGTGTGTGTGTGTGTTTGACCTCCAATTGAGCCCTGGTCTATGTATATGTGTACCCCCTGTCAAAACTCATGGGCTCGCACGAATATTTCAAATCATTTGCATAACTACATGCGAGTTTCATGACATTCCGTCAGTGCTATTATCATGATGGGGTAATGATGAGTGGGTACGACGACGACGACGACTACTTTCACATTATAGCAAGTTTTAACCTAAAAATAAGACCAGACTGGAATCTCCGATTTTCTTGCGTAATAAACTCTCTGTGTACGCGGGCAAACCTTCTGTAAATTCAATTGGGAGGGGAGGATGAGGACGGGAAGTGGATTTTTCTCTGTGTGAATGTTGTGAAGTGTGCGAGAGAAACGGGCCAACGGACCTGGCTTCAGGTTCACTGTATAACATGGCCTTTGTTTACGCTATTGTTGTTGTTGATGTTTTTGCTGGTGAGTGCGTGTAAGTACGGGTGCGTATATGTGATTTTATGTACGTGTGTGTGCCTACTATGTGTAGACGGAGCTTCTCCTTCTGGCATGGTGGAACTTATTTTTTGGCTTTTGAAATTTTAATAGAGCTCCGGAGTACACCTGTAATTATCTTGTAGAAATTTCTTGTCTCGTTCATGTATCTCCATGACCAACGAGTTTGTAATTAAAGCAACCCATTTGTACCTTGTACGTGCAGCCAGAAGATGAAGAAGAAGAGAGCCCTGAACGACCAACGGAACAATCACTCCTCCTCCCCTTAATACACAATATATTATTTTTCTTTTACTCCCTCAAAGGTTCCATCCATTTCACATCATACTTTTCCCCGTACACACACACACTCACACACGTATGCACACACACACACACTTGAAAGAGTCGTCCTAACCATAGTTCCTTTCCCATTTACCTCTTTCAGCGCCGCACGGAAATCAGGTAAAAATCCATACCTTCCTTCCACAATGTAAAAGGTTCCAGACTTGGGAAAATGTCTGTGTCTGCTTGTCCGTGAGTGTGTGTGTGTGTGTGTGAGTGTGTTTTTAGGCATATCTGTTCTTCCTCGTCCCCAGGTTAAACGATGATCCTTTGGATGTCATCGGACCCAACGTTGGTGTTGGTGGTGAAGAAATAATTTTTTAAAAAATTAACCTACAAAGAAGCCGAAAAGGTCCACACACATATTGTTCCAGAGAGCAATCCCATTTAAGAGTCGTGGAAATCCTAAAAAGAACTCATCCTATTCACCAGCAAATGTATATTAGTTTATGTTCATCCCAGTGTGTGACCCTGGAGTGGTAGTAGAATTTATAGTGGGAGAGCAGGGAGCTAGCGGAACTCGTGGCCGACACAAGGATATATAAATGTGTGTGTGTATGCCACTAGCATAGCAGTGGTACAAAAGAGAAGAAGAGAGCCAAGTTTTGAGGAGATGGGAAGAAGCAGAACTGACTTGGGATTGGAGTCGGTGGGCAACGGAATGGATTACACATGTAATCTGCCCGGCTGAATTCTCACAAACGCGCAGTTCAGCGGAACTCTCTCTCTCTCGCTCTCTCTCTCTACTGCGAGCCATCTTCCCCGTCTTTCCGCATAGGAACGACGAGTGACGAGAGGCCGCGGGTTTCTCCACTCAAGTGTCTATAAGTTGACATTATTACTGTCTACATACTAGAGACAGCTGAGAGAGGGTCGACTATATGTATGTATGCTATCCGATTTAGTCAGAGTGCTGCCACGATAATAGGAACTACTGGTCCTACCATAGCAAGTTCCTCCAGTCCCTCCTCCGTGTGCAGTTTGAGCTAATTGCGCATTGCATTCCTCTTAAGTGTCTCTAATGCCGTTTAATTCCCAATTACTTGGTCTAACATGAAGGGATAAAGGACAGCACTTAAGCGTCTTCCAGTAGGGCCACTATTACTCTCAGACGACTATGACTACTACTTCTACTACTACTACTAGTATTATTATGCTCCTAGTAGGACCAGGAGTGGTACTTTGGTGGGAAGATGGGGCTGGCTATAATAGTGGTGCTTTGAGGGAGAAAAATAGTAGATGAAAATGCTCAAGTTGATCTCGTATTCTTATCCTTCTCTCTCTCTCTCTCTCTCTCTCTCTAGCTCTGTGGGCAATTGCTTCCGAAGTAATGTTCTTTCCCTCAAAATGGCTCTCCCCCCTCACATTTCTGGGAAAACTAACCATTGAATTTTACAATGAGGAGCACCACAGGTACAGGGATCCTTCCGCTCTCAGCCTCCTTTTCCGGTCTAATTTGTTACTGGAGGCAAAAGACTTTGTGGAGGAGGCTCGTGCCTTGTTTCTATGATTATTTCGGTATCTTCATTTTTACCAAACTCTTTTTATCTTCACTCTCACGTCTCCAATTTGCCTAAACTTGACGACACCGGAGTGGGTCCCTATGACCATCAACTATATATAGTACGGCAGACAGAATACATGTGCTATTCTCCTCAACGGCGTCAAATGACTCCGCTTCTAAAGTTCACTCGTCTCAAGGAAGAAAGTAGGAAGGACTGCCGGTTTTGAAAAGCATCCCAGCTTCCAATTGGTCCCATCTCAACTCAAACTCCATCTCATTCCCCTTCCCAGTGGAAATCCCAGAGAAAAGTTTTGGAAAATTGAATGGGAAACATTAGAAATTTTCACAAGTCAAATTCTTACTTGTGTGATCAAGGGATGCACTAGCATAGCAACTCAGCATTTCCGTTCTGCTAGAAAACTTGCTCCGCAAAATCTTTATGACTCGGACATTAGCTGTAGTGCGCAGGCGTGTAAGAACAAGCGATATACAGTAATATCTGCTACTTTGGGACTTGACGATAATTTTT
>VYYI01004504.1:0-10335 GCA_021029175.1 Bilobella aurantiaca
CATTTCGTCAGAGACAATATTGAAACAGCTCACAATCGAAACAAAAGCTACTACGACAAATCTCATAGACCAGATACGTTCAAGAAAGGTGACTTAGTACTCATTAAAATTCATATACTCTCAGACGCCGAAAGTGGAACTATGCAAAAATTGTCAAACCGATGGCACTGACCATTCGTCCTCGGAGAAAGATTAGCACCAGTAACATTTGATATTCTCAGAATTCAAGATAACCAAAGCATAGGAAAGAGACACTCTCTCAAATTAAAGCATACGTTGCTCGAGATACTTCAAATCAAAGTCAAATGGATAATTCAAACAATGAAGAAGAAGTAAATCAAGATCAACCAGTTAATACACGATTACGAGATAGACCAAGGGTCGATTACAGATCCTTAGCGGAATTACGTAACCCAGCACTAGTAATTTCTAACATTGAACAACCAACAGCAGACATAAGACAATCACTTCAATGGGTCAATGCTTTGGACTGGCAAGAAGCGTTGACACCTCAAGAGTTACCGATACAAAAACCAAAGAAACATGTACGGTTCAAACTATAAGCCAGAATAAAAAACAAAAACTACAATCGTTCCGGCCAATGAGGATCACGGAGACGACCACGGATCAAGATTGGAGACACCAAGGATTAGGAACGGAGACACAAGGATTAGGAACGGAGACACAAGGATTAGGAACGGAGACACACGGATTAAGAACGGACACCACGGATCACGAATGGACAGCACATCACGGAAAAAACCCCTCGGACCACCATCACCCTCGAGTTCCCCATCCCCCACCCCCCTGAGATAGTATAGATTGAGAATAGTCGCTATTTAACAAATGGCTAATTCTAGCAAAAAAAATCCCAAGTAAAAAAGTCTAAAAAAAATTACCATGTTTTTTTGGGGATTCACTATTCCGCTGATACCCGTCTAAATCGCCATAGATAAGCCCAAAAATAACAAAAAAAAATTTCTCACCCAATGTAAGCAAATTCAACCATCATAGTTTCTAAAATATTGTGAAAAGTCACCTCCACCAGACGCCACTTTTTGATTTTTTCGACATAATTCCTAGATTTATGAATAGATATGGAAAAAATAAATAAAAACCATAAGCCAAACATTTAGCCCATCCCTAGTAGCGTGGGTACCCCGAACGAACTTTGATTTGAAAATTTTGAAAAGTTTTTACCCATGACGGTTTAGACAGGTATCAGCGAATCAGCTCATTAGCGGAATAGTGAATCCCTTTTTTTTTGTCATGAATCGATATTTTGAAACGCCAAGCCTCGAGCTTTTTATATTTTATATGTATTTTATAGTTTTCTTTTTAGTATTACCGAAAATCAAACTGTTCGTAGCATTTTTGAAACTTTGTGAAGCTTTTACAACGTGGGTGGTGGTAATCGATAGGTCGTAAAAGATCGCAAGCGTTTACTTGTAAGCGGGCTTCAACGCCACTTTTTTGTGACTAAAACTGCTTTGTGATACTTTCGTATAGTAATAGTAAGGCAATAGTAGCAATGAGAAAGAAGTAAGAAAAGCTGTTCTGTGTAAGATTTCTGGAAGTTAATTTGAATAAAACGTTAAAAAATAGGTTTGAAGCCGGTTTAAGTGTCAAACCATGGAGAATTTTCCAGTGTGCAGAGCGGCGTGGAAGCAGGTGGATTGATTAGTAGTTCAATTAAAACTATATACTCTCAATTTCTCAACAAATACAATTGAGATGGGCGTTTCGTATAAATCCGTCTTCTTTATATTGGCAATATTTGGTCTCCTCCAGTGTGTGAGGAGTGCGAACATTTTATTTGTTTCTTTTGCTTCCGTCCGAAGCCACAAAATAACGTTTGACCCACTGTTGGAGGAGTTGGCTTCCAGAGGTCACAATGTCACCGCTCTGTCACCACAAGTGCCTTCCAGGAAGATCAAGAACCTAACAGAAGTCCTTACCATCGACTACAACGAGTTCATTGACAAATACAATCCAGAGTATCGTAGTCTGGAAAAGAAGAAAGACTATGTTAGCTCAACTTCAAATCGCGTGGGTACCCTGCTGGGGAACGCCTGCGAAGTCACCTATGACTTCCCACACGTACGAGCTATCCTTCAACAAAAGTTCGATCTGGTGCTTTTGCCGCCCATGATCAACGCATGCGTAGCAGGATTCGTACACAAATTAAATACTAGTCTAATTCTGTTGAGCTTGGTTCAAGGGACTGAATGGGTAATATCTCCAATTGGAGGTGTTCTCAATACTGCTTCAACTGACGCATCTTTCTGGACACGCCTTGAAAATATAAGGTATCGGTTTTAAGTTTAAAAAAAATAGCAACAAATTATGCTCAATTACTCAGCATTTTAGGCCATAGTATCCCGTGGTGTATTTTTTATGAGTATACATAATCATTTATGTATAATAATTTCCAGGTCAAAAATTGTATTCGCTTACTACGATATTATCTTCAAAGCAAAGTTTGCAGAAATCTATCGAGAGAAACTTGGGGATCCGACGCTGCCGTCCGTAAATGAAATATTTTCCAACGCAAGTCTGATTTTGTCATACGGCCATTTTTCAATAAATGAACCACGTCAATTCTTTCCGGATGTGATTGATGTAGGTGCTTTGCACTGTCACCCTGCAAGGAATCTTTCAGCAGTAAGCAAAACTGGCAGTAGTCGATAATATTGGGAGTTAAATTAGAACAACCATTATATTGCTGGTTGTCAATTCCGTAGGAGCTGGAGACAGTAGTACAAAATTCTGGGACGCACGGTTTCATTTTATGTAGCTTTGGTTCTGGCCTAAAAAGTACGAGTCTTTCCCCGGAAAAACGAAATGCGTTTTTTCAAGCATTTTCTAAGCTTAAGCAAACTGTTATTTGGACGTGGGAGGGAGAGCTACCCGAAAATGTTCCAGAGAATGTGAAACTGTTCAAATGGCTTCCACAACAGGATCTTTTGGGTCATCCAAAAATAAGGTAAAAAATCGATTGTTTCAATATTTTCTTAAGTAATAAGTCTCAATCAATATTTCAGAGCCTTCGTGAGTCAAGGAGGCCACCTTAGCGTAACCGAAGCCCTCTACCATGGATGTCCCATCCTAGGATTGCCAATTGTTGCAGATCAGTTTGGCAATTTACAACGAGCAGCAGAACTGGGAACTTCCGTTGTTCTAGACTTTCCAAAATTAACAGCGGAGGCACTTTTCGAAGGCCTTAGTCGAATTTTGTCCAATGAGTCGTAAGTGGTCATCAAAACCAAACTGTAGACTTCAATTGCCACATTTTATGTCGATGTGTTGCTTATTTCGACTTTTTCGTTGACAAATTCAATTATTACCTTCAGACGATTTCAGGTACAAAATTAATGCTGAGTTCCGATCTCGACTATTGAGAGACCAGCCACTCACGTCATTGGAAACTGCAGTATATTGGGTGGAATATGTTCTTCGACATGGGGGTATGAATTTATCAGAGCATAAGTGCCACCTAAAAAAAAAATATAAATCATTTTTGTTATCTTATAATTTATGTATTTTAAACTGACAACACCTAATCGCATTGCCTAATAATATATTCGTGTCTGCTTTAGGAGCCAAACATTTGCGTCCAAGTGCTCGGGATCTAAATGTGGTGGAGCTAAATTCGTTGGACATTCAATTTCTTGCGTTTTCTGTGTTCTTTTTCTGTTGCTACGTGATATTCAAAACGATAAGATGGCTCTGCAGCGCTGTTTTACATGAAAAGAAACCAAAGGCCAAGACCTCCTGAGATGCCTATTTTAACTGCATTGATAATTAGAATTAGACTGAAGATCATGGTTGTGCTACTAGATTTTCATCTGCAGACTTCAAGACGTTCAAATTCTCCTTTCCATTTCTTACACTTGAATTGAATAAAAGCCGACTTTAATTAAGTAACTTGTAGGAACCAGTTTGTATCAAAATGACTTACCAACATCAGAATGTTGTGGAGCAAGGACTCTCTGCCTTTGCCTACTTTTTGCCTTCATTTGGTTAACTCATCCTAAAGCCAATCAAATCTTGACAAAAAAGTCGAGGTCGAGGGTAGTTTCCTTTTGGTTTCAAAAGCATTAGTAGACCTGCTGGCCATTCGCTAGGCTAACTTTAGCGCATTTTCATGCATCTGCCACCACTCTAAAGCCAATTGTTCACTTTCTATTGTCATTTCCCATTTGCGGTTACCTGTTGGAAAACTGGAGATGGAAGGGGAGCGTACGGGGAAAAGGGAGAGTATTGCATCTGGTGGTAGTAGGATGGGACGTCGCTACTGCACTGTTATCGAGCCAATTGCCTTCACCACCGCAGTTGTTCTGAACGCTCTCCAAATCACAATTCAAAATTTCTACATTTTCAAAATATGTGAATTTAGAAATGGAGGTACAGAGAACGCCTCCATTTGCTCAAACTTGACCCACAATCGGGAGGAGGAGGAAATCGTACAGAAAGTGGCTGCCAACTTGGCAGTGTATCGTCTTCTCTTGGAAGCCGGGCCACCGATTTTTCTTGGGCTAATATGGGGTCAACTCAACGACAAGTTGGGGTCAAAGGTGCCGCTGATGTTGCCAATGATCGGGTTTACCCTCTACCCCCTTGCATTCTACTTGATGAGTGTCATCGAAGGTGTCCCGCCGGGAGTGTTTCTCATTGCGTCGATTCCAATTGGTTTCTGCGGAGGGGGCGTGGCGTACTCGGTTTCCGGCTTCAAGTACATTGTCTCTACAACGAAGGAAAAAAATCGGAGTTTTAGAATTGGTACAATCGAGGGAGCGATTCAGCTTGGGCAACCCGTAGGTACTTTGTTAGGTTCTCAGGTTAGTCTGCGCTCAACAAATGGTAAATGTTTCCTGAATATGAGAATAGGCCAAAAGTTCAAGGAACGTCATCCAAGAAAATTATTAACTGAATTAGTTGATTGTATTATTTTAGTTGTATATTTGGGCCGGATTTGGAGGAGTTTTTCTAACGTGCTTTATTTTGGAAACATTGGCGCTAGTTGTCTTAATTTTCTTTTTGAAAAACAACAAGCCGTCTGAACATGCAAGCCGTCAAAGCATTTTTGGACTGAAAGCTTGGAAGGACACGGTTGTCGTCCTCTTCAAAAAACGACCACATCGAGGGTAACCAGGAACTGAAGCTGTTTTTTTTATAATTAAAAATATAAATGAATTTGAATTTCAGAAATGTGTTTTTACTCGTTGGAATCTCTTGCATACGGATCCTATGCGTCACAGCTAGTTGGTCCATCAGCTTCCTCTACAGTCGACTTAAGTTCCAGTGGGGACAGCCTGAGTACTCTTTCTATACGACCTATGATGGGATCGTGACAGCATTCGGTGTGCTGCTCATGACTTTCCTGGGCTTCAAAGTATTCAAACTGTCGAACCCTGTCATGGGGGCTCTCGTCAGTGTCACTTGCATTCTAGGATCACTTGTCTGGACATTCGCCAGTGAAGCCTGGATGCTCTACCTTGGTAAAAAAAAATACTGTTTAGTATAAACATTTTTAACGTAATGAACATACAGAACACAATGTTCAAACTGTAGGGCAGCATCTTTTCGTTTAAGTGTTATGTTTTAGAATACCTTCTCTGCGGAAAGTGCGGCTTTCACTCTGTTATTTTTTTTTAGCTTTTCGATACTTTCTCCACAACTTTCACTCTGTCTTTCTCATCTCAAACTGCCGTACAGTAGAAATATTGGCATCTGAAACACTATATTCACTTACCTTATCCAGCGAAAGACAGATCTCCTCCATTCTATCTTGTAAAAAGAAATAAGTTCATGTCCATTAGAACGTGAAGAACATCGAGAGTGACTTCAATTTATTTTGAAAAAGGTCTACATGTCACCTGAACTATCATATACTATCTGTGTTTTTTTTATATTACGTCCAGAAGACTTATTTTTAGAAGAGTATTTGATTTAAAAAAAATTGAGGACTTTTGTAGGGTCTGCAATCCAGTTTGCCCAAGGCCTGCTCACAATTGTGACACGATCTCTCCTGTCGTTTTTAATTCCTGGAAATGAAATTGGAAAAGCCTTTTCCTGTGTGGGAATCATGGAGTCTCTGATGCCCCTTGTAGCCGGCCCAGTCTCAAACATTATTTATATTGCCACGATTAAGTCATTTCCTGGAGCAGTGTTCCTCATCGCTGCCAGTCTCTACTTCATTGTCCTTGCCGGATTCATGTAAACTTAATTTCATTAGTTATTTCTAAAACAATTCTAACATTCTAATTTCCCGCTTACAGCTTCCTGTTTAAAATAACATCACGTAAAGCAACAGCTACACACAGCGAGGCCATGCAGAACCTCTGAAAACTTCATGACTTGGAGGCTTAGTTCGCAGAAGGATACAGCTTCTAGAAATGTTTTGTTCCGCGTATCATTTCGGAAAATTTTATTTTTTAAATGTGTTGTGGGCATAAAATTAACCTAGGATATCATTTCTAAATTAAATAGAGTACTACAACCTTAATAACACCTTTCCTGAAAAAAAAACTCAAAAGTATAAATTTGACGATAACTTAACTGGGTTATTTAATAATCTACTTTTAATCAGTCCAAAATTTCTTTAGTTCAACACTTAAACTGGCCGACTTTAACAAACTGTTCGGATTTTTAGTAAAAATGACGTAATCATTGTGACGTAGAGCTCGCACGTCTTTCTTCGGTGTATAACGTGGCGGGCGCTGATGATGCTTCTAGTTTAGGATAAGCGAAGTGAATGTAACTAAATGAGATTTTCAAAAAAAAAAAAATTAAAAAAATTAGGTTATTTCTAGGTTAGGTTGATTCTCACGTAAATGCAATAACCACGAGAAGATTGAGGACTGCAGAGAGAAGAAATGGCGTTCCAACAAAGGAGTGCAGGGTTGCAATGTAGATGGCGTTGTAAAGAGGGGTTGAAATGAAGGGCACAAGGCTCTCTGGAATTGCAAGAAGGGAAAGCGCCTTGCCCACGTCTTCTGTTGCCACGATTCCAGAAATCATGGATCGGACGATGATAATTGAAATTCCTTCACAGAGCTGAATAGCCGAGCCTTGAAATAAAACATGACGCTATTAAAGACATCGTATTCGTAACCAAGAGCCGTGCCTTACCCAAATACATGAGCCAGGGCTGAAAGGCCAAAGCCCATACGCTGCATCCAATAGCAAAGGAAGTTGCACAAATTGCTCCAAGCAGGGCATCCGAGACGTGAAACATTTTAAGTGCAACTGTGGACACGGTCAAGACGCCCACGGCCGCTAATGTCCCATCAAAAGTGAAATAAGTGGAGTAGGCAAGCTGGTCCCAGCCATAGCGAAAGCGCGTAGAAAGATACATGATCGTTGTATTTCCACCCATAACAAATGTACGCGTAGAAAGTATTATTACAAGGAGGAGGAGCAAAAATTTATGTGGCCCTCCCCAAACTTTTAGATTTTCCCGTACTCGATTCAGTGACCAAAATTTGCTGTCCAAATCGGAACTAGCTTGCGGTCCATCGTCGACAATAAAGAATATTGCATAGACGATTGCAATAATTTCGAGAATGCCACTGACTAGGAAAACTGTTTTAAATCCACCCCAGTCGACAATCTGCAGAAGAGAATGATGGGATGAAATTTCTCATACAAATTGAATTTTATTACCTTTGCTCCTAAAAACAGTCCTAATGGCCCACCGATGAGCATAGCTCCTTCTGCTAGACCAATCCGAAATGTTCGTTCCTCCGATTTTGATTTATGAACAACGAGTTTAAAAATACAGACCGTGAGAGAAATTGCGCCGCCAGTCAATCCAGTTGGCAGTAAAGCGAGCAGGAGCCACAGGGGATGAGAACTCGGGAAATGTGTCATAATATAGAAAATGACATTGGTCAGGACGTATCCGCTTAGGGGAATAAACATTAGGCGTTTTGACCCATATCGATCGTTGAGCTGACCCCAGAATAACGCCAGTATAAGTGGTGGACCTGACGAAATGACCATTCTGTACGAGGCGTAAGTTCCCGCCGTGGCTTCTACATCAGCCTCTATATAAAACGTTAAATACTCATCACTAGAACTCTCACTAAACGCTAGACACATACTTTTGAATTCGTATTCGAAAATTAGTGATTATCCTAAAGCATCTTTGAGCATCAATTCTAGAATTCGTTCCTGGAGAACTGGTAACCAAAAGTAGTAGGCAGTCATTATTACCTTGTTCTTTGTGTTGAGTTAAATTTTTACAGAAAATTTCGAGATCGTCATAATGGTTATTTGCGTAATTGAATTCACAGATCCTCTGGATGAAGAAGCTTTGAACCGTGATGCTTGCGATAGCAGTGGCGAGAGATACTAGAAATACGACTGGCTCAACCGTGGGGATCCACTTGGGACTTTTGCCGGGAAGGAGTGGCTCCTCCATTTTGTTTAATTTTAAATTGCAAACTAATTTTTGAACTTAAATGCATGTTCTGCTGGTTAGGCCGTGACTAATCTGAGAGGGAAACAATATTAAGTAAAGAACTTCCATTCCAAAGTATGAGTCAGATGTGAAGATGTGATAATTTCACTTTCTTGCACAAATAGAAGATTCTTTTTGTTCATGGAAGTGGAAATAATAATAAAAAATACAGGTTCTTCGAATCTTTTCACCTAAGATCACTGGATTTCAACTGTTGGGTATTTCAGCTCTTTGCATTTGTTCAAAATCTCGTCGTCGTCATTCAAGCTCTATCATGCATGGGAGAAATGGATGGATGGCATAAATATATTTTCTTTACAAAAAATAATGACTTCCGCATGGTTAATAGTGGTATTAACGTTTTCTAAATTTTGGCTTGTTTTTCTTTGTCCTGTGTATTGATGTATTCAAATTCGGAAATACGAATAAAGCCACTTTTGAATACACGTTTCCAAAATCTATCATTTCCATTCAAACTTTATTTATAAATTTAAGTGCGTTGCTCAATTTTATGCGCTAATGATGATAATGGTTGCCATCAGAAAATAAGGAACAATTCATGGAATTTGATCCCAGGGATCTCCTTCCCTTGGATCCTTGGCATTCCCTTGTTTGACATGGTTCCTATTGTTCGAACCATAGCTGAAGGAGTGCTGCTGATTAAACGACAAAAGAAATTAATTATTCGTCTAATTCCTCACTGTATTGTAAACCTACATAATAGGAATACATAGTATAACCTTTCATTGCGTTCAAAAACAAAACAAGTCCACGAACGACCATCAAAGTTTATTTTGGTACTGTCTACATAACTTTGCAATTAATTTAAATGCATAATAGCTTGATTTACAGCGGTGTAGTTTGCCTATTATCACAACTTCAGAGTACATCAATTCTTTTTTTTTAATTTACAATGTTTTCCCAAATGCCAAAATAATTAAACCCTGTTCACAATAAGCTCAATAGTTGACGACATCTATGACATTCTCAGCTGTAATCGATTCTTGGTATTCACACGTCTGAGAATTTGAAAAGGACCTCACGGCCTGGCTTCTTGGTGCCCATTTTGGACTGGTTGCTATGGTTTCTCGAAATATCATTTTCTGTAGAACTCGGCCCGTGCAGGTTGGGTTGGTTGTGGTAATTGGAATTTTGTTTCTGGATGCAATAATTAGGAGTTTCTGGAGAGGGAGTCAGGTTCCCCTCAACGTCGCCTCCGCGTCCATTTCGAACGGTAACGGTTTTCGGAGTGAGGAGGACGACTGACGTGCTGTTCATGGGCCCTTGACGTCGTGAATCTTGTCGACGAAAAGAATTGGCAGAACGACGTACTGCGAAGCGTCGATATTCCCGACGGAGAGCATCCCTCACGTCGCTGCTGAAGAAGCAATAGAGTAGGCTCACGAAGATCCCCTGAAATAGAATAAGAAATTTCCATGTTACAATTCGGAACACACGGGCGAGAAGTATTTCGGAAATCACGTCATATACAGAGAACTCGCTTCCTTCCAGGAAATTTTAGTGTAAACCGCATTAATAAAAGCTGGAAATTCTAGTCAATCACTTTTCAGAAACTTCCGGCACAACTCAACTTCCTTTCTGAGCTTGAACACCTTTCCGCAAAATTTGAGCTGAATTTAACTTGTACAGGATATTCAACAAATTTAAATTCTTTTTTTTACCTGTGACGATTGAACGATGGTGTTGCAGAGCATGTAGATATTTTCATAGTCACCCCCAGGATTGTAAACGAATAATAGATTGTTGATGCCAAGGAGCGGAAACAGAATTGCTGTAGCCTTCACGGCACGCCTAGTTTTATGCAAACGTAATATTATTAGATGTAAGCCCGGGAAGTTGAATAAGCG
>VYYI01004505.1:0-10334 GCA_021029175.1 Bilobella aurantiaca
TTGTCTCGCCTGCATCTTCAAGAGGTCAAGTGTCAAGCTAAAGGTCAACTTCAAGGTCTTCCTACACAAACGCAGGTAAGTAATTGAGCGTTTCTAATCGCTTGCCTTACAAAATCGCTTTCTAATTACTTGTCTCTTCTAGAATGGATTGCTTGAACTGTTTTCGCGGAGGGGCAAAGAAGATGGTATCCGAAGCGTACTGCAGGTCGACTGAACCGGAAACATTTCCCAGCGGTGGTGACCCCAGGGGTCATGGAGGTCATCCGGCAGACAATGGTACGAAGGGCCCGTCAGAGGATCCTAAGGGTCAAGGGTCTGTCCAGGACGTTGAAGGAAGGGACATTGCATCCAAGGACACAACTACAGCTGAACTCCCAGGAGCAGCGGGGGATGAGTCTAAGGTAAGGCTCCAAGTGCAAACCTTTGATTTGACCTTTGAGGTCACTCGGTCCTTCTCTATTATTTGACCTTTAAAGGTAATTCATTCTGAATCATTTGACCTTTAAAGGTCTGTATCATTTTCCAGGATATTGCTATATTGGAGGAGATGGATGAGGATGAGGATGAGGAATCTGCGGATCATAGAGACTTCATGGCCAGATGTGAGGAGAACATTAGACAATATAGGGAGAATATTGACAGTTTGGAGTAAGATTATCATTCCCAATTAACTAATTAATTAACAAGCTAATTAATTAACAAGTTAATTAATGTCCAATCATGATTGACTCCTTTGTAGATTTGCTTTTCTGAAACTCCTTAAGCGGATCTTCGCTCTCGCTGAAGGACGTCCCTAATTTCGCAATGTGAAGAAACAGGAAAGAATCATTGATGCAATAACCTTATTGATTGTTTAGCAATATAAATTGTACATGTAGTGTAAGTAAATCCTGCATTTCACTGTTCTCGAAATAAAGCTCTTATGTCAAAGGTCAAGCTTGAGGCAGGGCCCTTCCGCTTCCGGGTGTATTGCCTGCCCATCTATGAAGAAAGTGAGTGTTTTATTTTGGTTCAGGTGTGCTTTTGTTGGACACGAATTTACTCTGTCGTCGTCAAAATGTAAAAAAAAAAGTTGTAATTGCATCACAACAATTTAAAATGAGTTGATTTTAGATTATCAATTAATTGCAATTAGTATTTAACGTAATTGCAATTAATGTCGAACTTAATTACGATTAGTGGTTTAATTGACCCAACGTAATTGGCAAGGTGAAAGTAAGTCAATCAAGGCGACAATCAATAACTGTCACGGCACGGCGCCCACTTGTCTCGTCTCAACTGAATTTCTAATGATTTACTAAATTATTTCTTTAGTGAACTAGAACGAAGAAAAGGAGGTTACCCAAATTTACACGGTAGAACGAAGGGTACTCGGTAAGGTACGCGATTAATTAGTTATGAAGTAATTAACTAAAAGTCTAGTTTAACTTAATTGATTTTAGTATTTGTCTTGTTCATCGTTAATTAAGTGCGTGTTAACGTTTGTGGCAGAGGGTGTGAGGCATCGCTGAAGCGCTGGAATGACCTTGATGGAATGACCTATGGAAAAATCGCTTCAAAGCACAAATCAGCGCTTTCCTTGATCTCAAAGACGACATCCGCTGGCTCCTTGCAGTTCTTATTTGAAGTGAATCGCTT
Source organism: Bilobella aurantiaca (assembly GCA_021029175.1). NCBI lineage: Eukaryota > Metazoa > Arthropoda > Collembola > Poduromorpha > Neanuridae > Bilobella > Bilobella aurantiaca. The sequence continues at coordinate 1,639 of VYYI01004505.1, forward strand.
GCAGCGCTGTACAATGAACCCGACACGGTCTCTCGGAAGTCCTCCGGTCCGGAAACGGACCAAAAGTTCTGGACATGACACCGCTCCGGACACCAGGCAGCTGTACAGGGGGCCTGGACAGTTTGAGGTCCTTGGCAAGCCGGACGGGAGGGACGATGACATGCTCATCCTCGTCAATCGAAACACCTTCCTCGCTGGGACGGGTCGGGGTCGTGGCCATGTCCGGAGCCAAGTGACAGGGTCGAACTGGAACTCATTTGGACAGCCGATTCGGACACCAATTATACCTGGCCAGGGTCAAAGGTCAAGTTACAAAAACGAACCGCCCACGACCTACCAGAGGTCATCCTACAAACCGTATCCCTATGACAATGTCACAATGCTCTCGAACCCTCCAAGAACACGACCGCTGAGTAAGCATTCTAGTTCACGATGTCATTTGTTTTGGCTTTGACGCTACTGCCAATTTATGCTGAATCGCTTCTTTTTCAGCGATTTCTCGTCTCGAAGACACACCTAGTCACTTCCTCCGCTCAATGGAGCGCGACACCAGGACAAGTCAGGGTTGGACGACGTTCCCTCAGTCACGATCGCTTCACACCTCCCAATCCAAGGGCACTGAAATCCTGTTCCAGTCCTTCCGGCAGCCGGTGCCTGGAACACAACAATCGCTGATGACAAATGGTCTCGTCACGCCCTCTGACCTGGCCAATCGCTTCTCCACGACGACAATCAGTCAACGAGACAGAAATGGGCCATTTGACCCAGAAGATCCCATTGACGAAGGATACGAAACGCCTCAAAGCTTAATCAGTAAGAGCAAATCTAAAACTTATTCATGTTTTTCTTTGAAGATCGCTCCTAAATAGAAGGAAGAAGGGTCTCAAAAAGGGTACTTAAGAACTTCAAAAAAAAAATCATTTTGCCTGAAAAGTGAAAAAGGGTCCCAGACTCCAGAGAAGGGTATCAAAAAGGGTACTTAAGGGTCGAAAATCGATTTATCTACTTTTTTCGTGAAATTAAAATGACAAGGCTTCTTAGTCGGATGACTTTGAAGGGTCCTAAAAATCCTGCATTTAAAAAGTATTCCGCTACTTTGTAGAATCCGTTCTAAAAAATCGTTTTTAAATTTTAGTGGTTTTGATTAAAATACATTGCATTGTCTAATCTATAATTAACCTAACACAACCAGCAACCTAAAAATGAGCTATTACTCTTTTAATTAGCCGATGCCAAAGCGCTGCGAGCGCACCTTCGAGCGCTGCGTACTTGGGAGTACACGACGCTGGGACGCCTGGTGGGGAAGGGTCCTGAGCACTCGGGTGGCATGGCCGCCGGTGGGACGCGCTTCACCATCCTCAGCTACAACATCCTCGCTCAGCAGCATCTCGAAAACCACCAGTACCTCTACCGGTAAAGTTAATTGATCAAATCTAATTAACTAATTAACCTTATTAGTTTAGTTTTACTTATATCTTTTCTTAATCAAAAGTGGCTGTGATCCTGAGAGTCTCGCCTGGAGCGGTCGCTTCCAGCTCATTCTCAAGGAAATCAGCGATTTCATGCCAAATATCATCTGCTTCCAAGAAATGGAGGAGGCAGCGTTTCAGAGCTTCACATCTGCTCTCAAGGGTGAGAAACCATCGGAAACTTAAAAAGCGAGAAATCGTGTCTCGTAAGGAGATTTTCCTCTTGTTTTACAATTACAAAAATTATGGTTTCATGATTTTGGGTTCAGTTAAAGTTAATTTAACTGCGGTTAAATACTTAAAGTTAATTGTAGTATAATTAAGGTTAATTATGTGTATAAATGCTTGTTTAGGCTACCGCGGTGTTTTCAAGAAGCGATCTGGCGATAAGCCTGACGGATGTGCCATATTTTTTAGCAGTGGAATGTTCAGCTTGGTTGGAAAATTGGCGCTTGATCTCCATCAGGGTCACGTGCCGCTCCTCGATCGTGACAACGTGGCGCTGATGCTCAAACTCGAGACGAAAACGGCTCGAACTCGTCAACGACTCGTCGTCGCCACGACCCATCTTCTTTTCAATCCAAAACGTCATGTAAGTTTTTCAAAAAAAATTTCAAAAAACTTTGAAAATCGTTTAAATTTTGAAAAATGGGTTTGAAAATGGTTGACTTATGTTAGAGGAGGTTTAGAAATGGTTTTTGCAAACATTTTGTTACAAAAATGATTTTGAAAAGTATTAGAGACTTTTTTGTGGCCATAACTCTGGTTATCAATTGATTATTGATTGGTTGTATTTGCTTATCTAAACCGAAACCAACCTAAAACGAAAATTTTAACCTAACCGAAAACCTAATTTGCAGGACGTTAAGTTGGCACAGGTTCAGCTCGTTTTGGCCGAATTGGATCGCTTCAGTTTTGCAGGGTTCGGCCGCCAGGGGGAGCCCTTGTACCTCCCGCTCCTTCTCACGGGTGACTTCAACATAGAATCATCCTCTCGCATCGGGGCCCTTCTCACCGAAGGCACCTTTCGCTACGTTGATGACGAGGCACACAAGCCCAAGTTTCTTAAACGGTAACGATTTTGAAAATTTAAAGAAAAAAGTCTTTTTTTGAAGATTTGAAAACAATTTTTGAAAATTTTGAACAGGAACCGAGTTGACATGTTAGAGTTCCTTCCGCCGCCCTTCGGCATCAATGACCAGTGTCAGCACTACCGCCTTCATTTGGAGAGGGTCAAGCAGTGGAAGGCCGTGAGTCGCGGTCCAGTGGACCTTGACCGAAAGACGCAATTGGCCCTCATCAACGTACCAATCAGAGCCCGAGCCGTGTCCACCGAACTCGGCACCGTCTCCGAGTTCTGCCGAAGAGGAAACAGCGCGGCCGAGGACTGTCGAACCGACCAATCCCAGCGCCTTTGACCCCGAGCTCCACGAACGGTGCGTGAGCGACCTCCGAAAGTACGGGATTCCCTGCACCTTTGGCTCTGGAACGCTGAGCCACGACCTCAAGCTCCGGAACGTCTATGACCATCGGCTGGACCACCGTGACAACATGGCCGTGGCGACGACGAAGCAGTTTGCCTGGAAGTGCGTCGACTTCATCTTCCAGGGAATGCAGTGGAACGCCGTGGAGGGGAAGCGCGTCGAAGGGAACTTGAAGCTCCTGCGCCGCTTGCGACTGTTGTCGACCAATGAGTGCAAGCGAATTGGACCCATCCCGAACTTGGCCTCACCGTCGGACCACTACCCACTCCTGGCAGAGTTCCTGCTCAAATGAGCCAATCAGAACGCTGCTCAACATCAGCTGAACCAATCAAATCACTCGGCAGCGGAGCCAATCAAATTGCACCTCAATTCCACGGTGTCCACTCCTGAACTAGAGTTCTTGCTCAAAGCAGACAATCAAATTACCTTTTGAGCACTCAAATCGCTTCCAGCACCTTTCACGCCGTTTACCATTCTTGCAAGTATTCCAAAATTATTATATGAATTAGTTTTCCGAATTATATGAAACGTAGTTTTTCTAAATCTAAAATTTTCACGTTATACGATGAAAACTATACGAATTTCAAAATTATATGAGTTAGTTTTCCAAATTATATGAAAAGTAGTTTTCTAAGTCTAAAAATTTCACGTTAAACGATGAAAGATAACTCGAAAGCATTTCAAAATTATATATGAATTAGTTATCCGAATTATAGTATATGTAGTATAGTATGTGAACTAGTTTTCCAAATCTCGACGTAATGCGGTGTAATCGCCAGTCGTTTCGCTGTGTTCTAAACTTTTTGAATGGACTAAATTCTAAAGTTTTTAGAATAAAATGACTTGTTGAAACTGTTTGTTTTTTCGTTCTAAAAAGACGTTGTTTTAGAATTTAATAACTCAAAGAATAACTCAGAAAAGGGTGAATAGGAAAGTAGGGATAAAAGACTTCCTATTTCTTCTCAGCCGCCTTCACCTTGTTCTGCTCGCAGCGCTTCTTCTGAAGATGCGGCTTCAAATTGTGCTTCCGAGCGAACTTGAGGTTTCTGCAAAGGAAAAAAGTCATCAATTAGCGATATAGTGATTACTGATGACTAAACGATGACTTTGATGGCAATTGTGACAATGATGACTTTTATGGCAAATCGATGACAATTCTGATTGACTAATTAAGGTTACACGTACTTGAGGAATTTGGGGTCAACTCCACGAGTGGACAGAGTTGCCTTCGGCCTCTTGATCCCATTTCGATGGTTCTTCTTATCTGTGCAATTTAAATCAAGGTTTAATAAATCGTTTATCAATCAATCAATCCTAAATCAATGTTTGTAAAACCAGGCTTGTAATTCTAGATTTCATAACAATGAATTAGTTTAAGTTTAGTTTAACTAATTAAGTTTTAAACTATTTAAAGTTAACTGACGTTTAGATTATTAGATTAAAGCTTAAACTAATTTAGCAATGAAGCTAAAAAAAGAATACAGAAACTAAAACGTAATTCTATTTTTGCTCTATCTTTGGTCGTGCGTTGAGTCATTTGCTAAACGTTACCCAATTAATTAGTTAATTAGGTATGTCGCAATTAGTTAACGGAGCATAATTAATTAAAGTTATGGATGTTTTAGGCATGTATAACGTATGTAGTTTAACTTTATTGTGAACTCTAAGGTGAGTTTGGTCAATTAACTTACGTTGGTTGTGAGCGGTATGATTCTTCGACTTGGCCATGACTGCTGATTACCTCTGAAGGACGAAGAACAGAGTTAATTGAGTTAACTTAATTAACTAATTAACTTTTTTTCAATTTGCACGATTTGGCAAACCAAATGGTAAATCCAAGATTTCAAGCAACACTTTTGACAACCACGCCGCCGCTGCAGATCTCCGTGAGTTTGAAAATGTGCGCCAAAACCAGAATTTAAAAAATAACACGTTCAGGCTCACCGCCAGATGGCGAACTAAAATTCGTCTTATAAGCATAGGATAAGCATCATTAATTTAGAAATTTAGCTTTTCAAAAATCACTTTTTTTAACTATTTTTTTTTCATTTTAAAAAGGTTAACGGTCAGTTTTATTTTTAAAACTGGAAATATGTTAAAGATCTTTCTCGTAAAGCCTTTTTTAGCATTTCAAGCTCTTGTAAAGCTATTTTTAGAATTTTTTAGCATTTCAAGCTCTTGTAAAGCTTTTTTTTAGTATTTTTTAGCATTTCAAGCTCTTGTAAAGCTTTTTTTAGTATTAAGCTCTGTATTGTAAGCTTTTTTAGCATTTAAGCTTTTGTTAGCGTAATTTGACGTGAGGGCATTTGGAGAAAGTAGCTTTTTAGGTGATGCTGATTGATGTGAAGGTTTTATGGGGCTGATTTTGCCTTTTTTCCTTGGAATGTAATTGGTCCTTGGATTTCCTTATCTTCCCTCTCCAGGCACCACGGGGATTTCCAGGAATCCAGGAAGTAATGACTATTTCTCCAGCACCAAATCGCTCGCTGGAAGTGAGCGCTGACGATTTCCCCAGGCATTGCCTTCTGGAGAAGGGGAGATGTGCCTGGAGGTCATGGGCCGCTGGGCGGTGACAGGGTGACATGACAAGGTAGAGGCACCCCCTCGTCACCTTCCCTCTGATTGAACTTGTCATCTTAAGTGGTGCACTGTGTCCAACTCCATTTCTCTCTTACCTTCCCAAATATCCCGAGAGATTCAAAAGCTCCTTTCATCTCTACCCCACCGAGTCCAAGCCAATTTCAATCAATCCACCAATCACAGGGCCTCTTTCGCAATTCCAATCCACCAATCACAGAAGCTTTCTTCCAAATTCCCTAAGTGAAAGCCAACCGGAAATGAACGAGACATAAAGAGAACAATTCTTACCACATAAAGTACAGTGCGATTTTTAGGCAACTTTCAAACGCTTTGACGATTTATTATTACCCATTCAATCAACCTAAAAGTAAACTTTTTGACACCCGAAAAATCATAATAAAATTGAACGGCAGTGAACAGTTTCAAAATCAAATTATTTGTATTTAAGAATTGACCATCTACAGTGTGGTCATCTGCAAAACTACAAATTCGGTACTCAGCATTCCATTTCCTTCAAAGTGCTTCAGATACGACAAATTTTAAAAATTGTTTTGATCCGTTTCCGTAAAACAAAGAGAAAAAAGTTTAAAATGTCGGTTCTTTTTTAACAAAAATCGAATTAGAAAATTCTCAAAAATTTTCAATTAAAAAAAAAGGAAAAGCCATCTTCAATCAAAGCAAATTCACTCATATTCAAATTCAAACTACTCGAAACTCAGCCTAAAAAGTATTGAAAAATAGCGGTCAGAAATTTAGATAAGCGGAATAAAACATATACAAAATTTCAATTAAAAAAAATTCTTAAATAGAATAATTTTTCTAATTTTGAACATTTTTTTAGCAAAAAATAAACTGAAGTTCAAAAGTTTTAAAAAATTGTAAAATTCCATGTTTTGTATTTTGTAGTTGAAGAGATCATGAAAAATCATGTAGCAAGATTTCCTTAAATAAAAATAAAATAAAAAGTTAAGGTCCCCCTATTTTTTTTCAAATTCAAAATTGCTTTCTAATTTTTTTTTAAATGGACACGACGAGATATTAGAAAAATGTGCAGTCGAGTAAAAAAGCAACATGAAAAAAGTACGCTGTATTATCATGTGCAGCATGTGCAATGTGCAGGGCAGAAGAAGAAGACAAGACAAGAGGGTGAGTCCCCTATTTTCAACGGCTACATTTTTTTTTAAAAACGAAATTTTTAAAAAACGAAGTGAATTTGAATGAGGGAGTGTGACATCTGCTTTCTCCGTTTTTTAAAAAGAGAAAGCATGCAGCATCTGTTGTTGGAGATCTCCTCCCTTAATTATTCCTCGCTTTAGCTTTCTCATTCAAATGAAGTTGTGTGGGGAAGTGCTAATTTGTGAATTAATTTCCCAATTGGTAACACCTTACGCTGACATCTCAGCCGGTCCTTGCATGTTCCAAAAGCGCTGAAAATCGCTGAATCGCTGAATCGCTCTTGCGAAAGCAAAGGGAGAGATTTATGAAGATGATTCAACTAATTGAGTCACACACTCACTTGATTCGAGTCTCCAATTTGCCATTATGTTTCTACTATTTCATTCCCAACTTTCAAATTGATTCTGCTTTCTCCTCCTTTCCCCCACAAAAATTCCCCTCCTTTTCTTTCTCCTTGATTACTCCGCTGGCCTCAATTGCTTTATACTTGTACAGAGCCTTTCTTAAAGACAGGAGAAGGCAATGGAAGAGAAAGTGGCTTTCTCTTTTTCATCAAGAAAATATATATAAAATATCAATATCATAAATATTATATCATATAAATATATATAAATATTTATTATCATATATTTATCATAAATATCAATATTGCTATACTTGTGAAATTTACAATTTCGTACACACAACACATGTCAAAAATTAATCTGAAAGCGAGGAAACTGAGAGCATAGTTTCATATTGTTTTGTTTTGTATGGCTTTTAAATCCATCATTACAGTAATTAGAATCAGTTATTTTTTTATATTTAGAAAAACAAGACAAGCCCGTCCCAGGACAAGGAGCCCTCATAAAGTTAAAACTATACAAAAAAACACCACTGAGATTCGAACCCCAGCTCCTATATGTCATTGTGTTCGAGATTCACACCGCAGTGGCGATGATGGTCCATGTAATTTTGTCTGGCGCACATAAAAGAATCACACGGCTACAAAAAAAAAACAGTATTATTACTACAATTGGAGTTCAGTAAACCTGTTTGTAAAACTCAAACAAAATATACAGCGAAATTCATAAACATTCGACTGGTATTGAGATGTGCTGTACTTCAAGAGATGCACGGTAGCCAACGTTTTGAAAGTCTCTGTACTTTTATAAAGGCCTGATTTGTTTCCGGGGCTTGGAAGAGCTCTTACTTTCACTTTTCTCTCTTTTCCCTCGTGCTTTCTCTTTTCATCTCCTTTTAAGTGTGGGTTTTTCGTGTTGAATGGAGGTGGTAATTGTGAGTAATTGACGTAAGTTGGAGCAACAATTTCACTTCTTTCTCTCTGGTGGGATGAGTGAAGGGGTGGTGGGGCGCTGGGTGGGGCCGTGCTGTCCAGTGGGTCCTTGAGTCTGATTTATGTTTGGTGGGAAGTGAAGTTGGTGTTGGGAGTCCAATTAAGGGCGGGTGGACGTGTTGGGCTGGAAGTTGTAAGTTGGCGGAGTGAAAGGCACTGGAGAAAGTGCTGGAGAAAGTTCCAGGAAAATGTTATCTGCCCTTTCTTTCCCTAATCCAACTTTATTTTCTCCAATTCCAACTTCCTCCATTCTCCCAAAATGGGAGCTCCCCTTCCGGCACCCCAACTTTCTCCAGCGCTCCTCAAATCGCTGTTCTCTGTTCAAAGGCTGTTCAAATGGAAGGGATGTTGACTCGCTGGAAATTGGATCCCGAAGCTCCACGTCTCCACTTGTTTGACCAACCACCTTCCACTCCAACAATCAACACAATCAAAATCAAAATAAATCAAAATCTCAACACTTTCACTCAACTCTCTCCCAAACACCTCACAAACATACTACTTCAGCACCAGCTAACTCCCAATCAAACTTTTATGGCATTCTCTCCTCTACATTCTCTTCTAAATCTGTTCAAAATCCCTTTTTTAGAAATCTACAACTACCTTCTAAATCTGTTCAAAATCACTTTTTTTTTAGAAATCTACAACTAC
>VYYI01004506.1:0-10332 GCA_021029175.1 Bilobella aurantiaca
ATTCTTATTAAATATTATTATCATCTTGGAATGCTGAAATGAAGGTTGCTTTCTGCATTCAATTATCAATCAATCCTATCGTATTTTTTAAATTTTGATTAAAATTAATGAGTTCTAAAAGTTTAGACATAACGTACTTTGCAACTAAAATTTTCCGAGTTTTGTTCTTAGAGTGGTGTTTGTGGAAAATAAGCACATGGATGCTAATTATTCGTGGTCTTCAAGGTTATTCCTGAAGATAATTCGCATGCTCTTTAGTATTCGGTAGAATTTCATTACATTTAGATGCGTTTTGACATTGACAATTTTACGACAGACTTGCATGCAGAGTGGGCTCTGAGAGAGACCATGCAAAAGCATCTGAAAGCTATCTCTCAACCACTTAGCAAAATAGCTAACTTCTTAACATTTACATTGCAATTATCACTTCAGCGCCGGCGAGAGTCGCACTTGAGCCATGGTCGAGGTCGAATTATCAAAATGTAATTTCCAAAATTTGAAAGGTTGGACTCCAATTTTATTTATTTTTCCGCAAACTCATATGGCTTGATCAGCGATTTTTGTTGAAGTTGTTGATGACAGCGTTCCTGCAAAAGAATTCAGCATATTACACATTGAAGGTGATGTAAATAATTTGGACACGATCGGATATCCGGTCGCCGAGAAATTGTGAAGTAACGTCGGCGGACGCGTCCTTCCTGATTTTTTTTTCGAATTCTAAAACGCTATTGCAAAGCACTTTACGCCTTGTTTGCATATGTGCCCCGCTGAAATTTAGCTAAAGGAAGCGCTTTTTTGAGGTTTCGTAAAAGGACAAAAAAATGGGAGGATGACGTTTGAAGTGTAACTGGGCTTTGAATTCAGCGGAAAAGTTTTATCCTGAGTAAATAATAGTTTTTACTTTTGTATTTCTTGTGTCAACTCCAATTGAATCGCTTTGGAGAGGTGGAGGCCTTAGCCATGTAGCCTTTGACTCACAGTCATCGTCACCATGACTGACAAGGCTGAGTCACCTGGGACAGTTTGGGACGCACAGGATGAGGCTGCTTTAGATTCATATGCATAATTTAGGCCTGCTAACAATGGAGCAGTTAGTCTAATGACTACCTCCTGCCTCAAAGTCAACAGGAGGCCTACAAGCCCTGTAATTTGCGAATTTTCACTTCCATTCCCAATTTGTCCATCCTCCTGTTCAGAGGCCTTCTCGCCAATTTTCGAAGGCTGTTATTTAGTAAAGAAAAAAAAATGGCCCTCAAACTTAAACTTGCCGCCACCGCCATTTTGCTCCTCATCGGCATCTCAAGCATCTCTGCCTACGCCTCATACAACGAGAAGTGCTACTCCGGATCAAGTGACCCGAATATGCAGTGCGACCCTTTGAAACTCCTGGACTGCAGTCAAGATGGCGTCTGCAGATGTGAGTCTCGGCAAGTCATTGGGGCCCTTACCTGGGTTGCAAGCTCCAACCGCTGCGTCGTTCCAATTGGCGGCGTTTGTCGCGCAGATCACGGTTTCACGCCCAGCCGAAGCGGCGGAAGCAACGCTTCACCGTGTCCCAATGGCTCGAGCTGCGACGCGGCGGCTAACGTGTGCACTTACGACAACGGCGTAAAGCCCAGTGAGGACCGCTTCACTTGCGGAGCATCATCACTAGTGTTCCTCTCGCTGCCGCTAACCATTTTGGCCGCCTACCTTCTCCACTTTTGGCACTAATTCTGTTCTTAAAAATATATTCAAAATTAACTCCAAATTACTACTTAAAATTTATATTTCTAAATCCAGATGGAGCATCTTCCGCTCTCGACTATCCTTCTAGTTCTGTACTCCTGAGTTGTGCAATAGCATTTTTTAATCACTAAAAGCTTTACAATTTATGCTAATCATTAAGTTGAGTTTATTAAAGTTTTAAGACTATAGAATCTTAATTGAGTCATTACTCCTCATTGTCGTTCATTTCTCCAGCGACATTAGCAGCGTTCTGCTCAATTAATGACACGTCCATGGCCCTTTCCTCTGGAAAAAGGAGGAATGAGGGAAATGCGTTAATGGGGAAATGCTGGAAGTAGTGGGACTTCATTAGAGATGTAAGCCCTTTAGGACGGTTGAATTAAGGCATCCCATTTAAATTGTTCAGGAGGAACAATGGGCTTTACGTGAAACATTAAATTGGTCCTGCCTCACAGGAAAATTACTACTTTGAGCCGAGATGTCCTTTCAGCGTATGTAATTTAACGACGCGCCGAGGCTCCTGCTTTCAGCGCTCCAGCGATTTCCCCATCTCACCCGTGTCTATGATTAATTTTACACTTTGTAGAATGACTAATGCTTCTTATGAGGTCTTCCGGAGCATAAAGTCCTTATTTGCCTTCATTCTGGGTATTCAAGGTCATTTCAAATTGTTATTGTTCTTGGGAGAACTGACACATCACTTTACTAGTCAGTAAGCGACATCCGGAAAACAATCCTTTCAGTTTTTTGCTAATAACTAATCATGGCAGCACAGCGCATGCGCCAAGGCCCAATCTAATGGTTGTAATGGTAATTGTGCTGAATCGTAGTTTTGCGATCCCATCACGTTACCAATCTGAGATTTCGTGCTTAAGGAAATACGAAGATTAATCGATGATAATAGCCAGTCAGATCAAAGTCGCATTCAGCGAATAAGCATACATGAAGTATAGGTATTGGTTGAGAGCTGATATTTGACTTGAAAAATATTGCAATTGATTTTATAATATAATTTTAATAAATTATTATAATTTTAACATTTTATTTATAGTTGCGGTTATTTAACTTAAACTTATGTCAAACCTATTTCAACTGAGCAGCGCTGATTTCGGTATTTCGACTTTTGCCATCATTACTTGCACTAGTGTAGGCCAACGTACAATTTAATACACAGAGCACATTTCGAAAATCATGACATTTGGAAATGTTAATTAAAATTTTAATTAAGTGCACTTTAATAAGAGAGAGCCTTCCTCGTCTTGCATCTCGCAGGGAATGGATTGCCTCCATTTTTGCGACGGCAGAGAAGATGTGCGTATGCTCCGGCTCCGAATCCCGGGTAACCAAAGCCCCAATTGCCAAGAATTCCTAGAATGCGTCCTTGGCGCATCCCTTCCATTTCATTGTCTGTCACCAACCACAAATGAAAACAATATTGACAACTTGTGGGAAATTCAATTTAACTTCGATTGAGTGCCTTGTCTATTTCTACTGGGCTCCACAGGGCTCCTCCTAGTCTCCTCTTCTGCCGCAATGTCAACCACTCCATCGGCATCCAGCGTCCCTTCAAATCCAATTTCACTTCCTAAGGCTCCCCTCCCCAGAGTCGCTAAGTAGCCCTTTGAAAACAAGACTCAATTTAGAGGCCCTTAATGACAAGTGCCTCCGAGGAGGGCATTACCTTACCAAAATGGCAACGGGTGTGAATGAGAGCATTAGAGAGGATTTAATTAAGTTGTGCGGTTGTTTCCAAATATTTTGTTTGGGATGCTGCTGGAAGCCCTTGCCTTTATAGGTATTTCCCTGTGGTTGGGCAGGGATTATGGATTAATTGACGTCAGATGATGAGTTCCGGGGGAATTAGAGGGAGATTTTGGGAAATCAATTAACAACTAACCCAAACACGGCAAGGCACTAATGGACTTTCCCTAATCTAACGGCCATCAAAGGCTAACCTCGGGCTTTGGGATCACGTGTCCCGAAAGAGACTTACCGCTGACGACGTTTTGATGACTGAATTTGGTTTTGGACTGGAAAAAGTTGGAGAGGACTGTATGTTAGAAGAAAAGGCTTTTTTTTTAAACGTCATCATAATTTTCACCGCTGAAAGGTGGTAACTAGGAAGAAAGTTTCATTATTAAAAAATGTTTAAATCTCTGAGGAGAAAGTTGGTGAACTTCGATTTGTGGGGCCTTTCGTGGTGGTGAAGAGGAATTCACACAAGAGGTGAAAGTCAGGTGAAAGTTTGAATTTTTTGGAGGAAACTTTTGTTATAAAGTAGACTTCCAATTTATTACAAAAATAACGTTCTCAATTTTAAAGAAGGGCTTTACTTCAGTTTCTTTTTGGTTTTCAGCATTCTTTTGTGTGTGAATCCAAGCATTGATTTAAAGCCTTTCTTTAAGAAACTCCTTTAAGACTTCCTTATCATTTTCTTGTCGTTTCCAAGCATCTTTTCATCATTTTCATACATCGCCTCCAATTCCCTAACCAGCTTCCTATTCACTTCCATCTTTATTTCTGTCCCTCACTTCTACAGGGTTGCCAGGTCACAATTGGCAAAATCTCTTAAAGGCAATGCCTCGATATGTGGGGATTTTTTGAAGCCAAAATTTTTGGGATCCCTTCCTCCGTCCCAATTCCTTCGGAAAGTCCCCAGAGACTTCGTTCTGCTTATCAAGGGCTTCGATTTTGGCCCAAAGAAGTTCAATCCTTGCCAACCAAAAAATAGTCAACTCAATCACCATTTTTGGGAGCCGTCTACACTTGACTGGAGAGAGTAAATAATAAGATAGAAATCTAAAGAGATCCTGGAATTCCATTTCCTTCTGGAATAGCGGCTGCTGGAGAAAGTTAAGGGCTCGAGCCCTTTAACCTAACGACAGGAGGAATTGCCCTCCTCATAATTTAACAAACATGAAAATCTTGTTAACTTTTGCAAATGCTTACCAGCCCGTCCCTTCTGGCAACTTCTGACGTGGCAAGTTTCAAGGGCTCAAAGACATTAACTTCCATTTTAGGCCTTTGCGTCAAATTTATGGATAAGTTCAAAGTACAAATTCAATTCCAATTTTTCGCCCCTTAAGGTAGAAAGCGATGAGAGGGCCTTAGCATCTTGACTCAAAGGGAAATGACCTCATTGGTTCGAATTCAACCAGAAATGAAGCCCGAGGCTTTCTGAATTGTTCCAGGAATATCGTCTTGTGCCAAATTGGCAATTGGGATAAAGCTGATAAGCCGTCCTTAGTCGTAAGTTGTATTGGCAAGGGAATCTTAATTGGAAGGGATCCTAGGCCTTTTGGAATTTAATGGAATGGTCCATAATAGCCCTTTTCATCGAAGAAAAAAATTTAGAAAGTAAAGGTAGAATGAAATTTGGTATTGGTAGGTTCTATAGGAGGTGATAAAAGTAAAGTAGTTCCCACTTGAACCCTTTTAGTCTTAAGTCCTTTAACTGTGCCTAGCTTTTGGCGAAAAAAAAATTAAAAGAAAGTTTGAACGCTGCACTTGGGAAGATTCTTTTGGGTTTTTTTTTCGTATAAAAAAGAAGTAATTTTCGGAAAGATCCATTCCCATGGGAAGTTCCTTCATGTCATGAGCAGATTTGAGCTGTTCGCTCCTTGCCCAGTCCTGTTTAGTATTTTTCGGAGTTAAGGTTTTAGGTGTAAATAAAAGGCATTTCAATAAAGGGCTCCTTTGAAAAGTGTGCTTGTGAGGAGAAAGGAGCCAATGGTTCATTTTTTAACTTCCGACGTGTTTTCCTGGTAGAAAAGTCGAAATGATATTAAAGAGCTGAAATAAAAGCGTTCTGTTGTAAGCCAGTGAGTGCTGTGAGGTGAGATATTATTAATAGAGCCTGGAAGAAAGAGGCAATAAAGGCTGGAGGATTGTGATTGGTTGGAAGTGGAGCCACCATAATGGCGGATGCTGAGCTTGGACTTTTAGGGTTCCATGCGCCATAGTCTTCTTGAGGATATCCTCACACTCTCCAAATATTCCGAAACGAAACTAAAATATTATTTTTAAACAGCAGTGTTTATAATGAGATGCCTTACACAAGTGCGTAAACTAAATATCGAGGTTGAAAGCCTGATTTGCAAATAAGGAAGATAACAAGTTCCTAATGATAACTTAAAATATAGTCAGAGTTACTTCCTACTATATTTCAAATAGACTAATCGGTTAGGTTAGGTTATTTGAAATGAGAAATAGGGTATTTATAGACGACATGAAGATATCCTCAAAGTGAGCGGTGAACTATGACAACCTTTCTCTTGTATGTGGCATTTTTCTAGACAAATGGATTTTTGATGCTTTGACGCTGGGGAACCTAATTTAGAATTTATAAAATAGTCCTGTTTTGTTGTACTTTTCTTGATTTTTTTGTTAGAGGCTTCAAAGCTTAGAACTTGAAAGCTAAACTGACGTCTCAGTGACGTAAAGCAGAGCATTTTGGAAGTCAGAAAAGTTAGGAATCCTGGAAGGGGCACTTAAGGAAATGTACTTTCCTGAATAAGGCTCAAGAGTCATTGAAGAACAATGGTCTTTCTTGGAATTCAATTAAAATTTGGAGGACTTCAAAAAGTTCTAAAATACTTAGGTTATTTACATTTTTATAGAGCATCCCTCCCATAACATCTCCCATTATAAAACCATATTGCAAATTTGTAAAATATAAAAGCAATGTCATTGAAATACACCACCCGCCGATTTTTTTTTACAAAAAAAAAGCTAGTCTCACAGTGTGTTTTTAGTTAAAAGAAAATTCGATGAGGGATCCTAGACCATCATGAAAAATAATGATCATAATTATATTTCCTATTCCCAATTTATAGCCAAAAATTCTTCTTTTTTTCAGGTTACGGCCACTCAACGCCGGTGACGATCGGAGGGAAATTATTCACAATGTGCTACGCCGCTATTGGAATTCCGCTTGGCCTCGTAATGTTCCAGAGCATTGGGGAGCGACTCAACGGTTTTTCATCCTTTGCCATTCGAAACGTCAAGAAATTGGCCCGGTGAGTTCGAGTCATAATTCCCCATTAAGCCCCTGTCAAGTGACATTTTATAAACCACAATCTCTACTTTTCGCATACAATTCCCGCCAAGGAGCCCCGCCATGAATAAATCCTCCTTACACAGCCACCCCAAAGCTCCCGCCTTTTTCTAGCCCAAGGAATTGGAACCGAGAAAGCTCTAAAATGGGATTTTGTGCTGCCTCCGAGCTTAAAAAGCACTGAAAAGTGATATGGGAGAAAGTTAAATGTATCGGAATCCACTGGGGGGAGCGTCAGGTTGCTCAGAGCTCGCATTCTAATGACTCCATATGCCTCTAAATTTGAAAACACATCTCAATAAATTTTGAAGGAGGAGTGAAAGAAAGAACAATTTTCATATTCATATTTAATACTAAACAAGGACAGGCCTCAGCTTGTAAAGATGTTGCCTACATAATTTAATCATTGTTATTCCTCTTTCATCCACTCTAACTTTCTCTGCGTGCCTCGAATTGTTTTTTTTGCCTTTCCATTTCCAGCATGGGAAATTCCGAGCCGAAAATAGAAAGTTGAAATGGCGGATTAGGCCAGCACGGAACATGCATTTTTGAGACTTGTTAAAATATTTTATAAGAAATGGGTCTAAAAATAGAAGGGAGGGGAAAGTAGGGCAGCCGTGACGTCAGAAGGCTGAATTTTATGGCACAACGACAAGCGTGTACTCTGGCCAATCGCCTCTTTTACTAACGCAAGCTTTCAAGCGGAGAAAGTTGTTGACGCGTAAGGGTCTCCAAACGTCAGAGACATTGAATAAGGGTTCAAAGAGAAAGCAGTTAAAAGGAGGAAGAGAAATTAGGAGGAGAAAGTGAAATTGAAAGAAAATTATATGCTCGAAATTATTAAATTATAGACATTAGCAAAAGTGGGAGACGGGAATTTCCCTTTTCCTTGGCATACTTTTACAACTTGTAAAATGTTGATTGTTTGAAGCACTTTCTCCAAAGTATTTGGGCTCTGTTACTTAATAAATAACTTCAGCTATAATCTCTGGGAATCTTCGTATATGCTCTAGAAAATAGTTTCACTTTCAGGTCACGCTCTGTTTTTCTTTCCAAAAGCACTCCGATTCTCCCTTGTCCAGAATTACCGATCGCAACGGCTTAATGCGCCCATTGTGGTCACCCATCTCTCTAGTAATACAAAAAATATTGGAAAAAGGATGCAACATGTTACCTATTCAAAAATATGCTCAAAATCCTGGAAACGCGATACATGCCATTTTGAGCCTGAATGTAGTTTCAAGTTAATTTAAATTTTTGATTGCACTGTTGTAATTAGTGCAGAACAGCTTCGTCAAATATTTGGCGGACTAAAATAAATCAAATTTCTAAGTAAAATCTATTGAGATCTGCCACAAAATTTCAGTGAAAAGCCACGATAATATTATAATTGAGAAAAAATTGCAACCGAAAGGCAGAATTCCACCTCAAATGGGCGTAAGGGCTCATATTTAAGCTTAAACCTTGAGAGGTAAAGAATTAGTAATGAAAGTGATACTTTGTTAGGGTATAACTTACTTTGAGCTGGAAAACTGGGGAAGAGGCACTGCAGAAATTGTTTTTATAAAAATAAATAAGGGTTATGTGGAGGTTCTTAAGAGGCCTGGAAGTGAGAAGGATAATCAGTTGTAGTGAAGTGAAATAAATTAAAGGAAGGTGAAAGTTAGTTGGTTAAGTGGAGAAAGTGAATTAAAGTTGGTCTGTGAAGGGGCATGCAAAAGTGAATTAGGAACTTATGTTGTAAGTGAAGGTGTCTTCTGTAGGAGGTTTAAATTGATTTTCCCTTACCCTTGTTAGCAGAATTAAATGAAGGGAGAGACATTGATTAATCGGGGGGTCGATTAAGTGGCAGGAAGGGCCCTTCTACCCATTTCCATCTGGACAGGTGGACAAGGCAAAGATTGATTCGGGACATTTCTCCCACTGGGACAAGATTTTTAAACAATGACAGAGTGCAGCTTCAATTGATCACCGCCAGCATCCCTCAGAAAATCTGCCCATTGCTGCCACACTCCTCTCTATTCTCTACAGAAATTAATTTTTTTTTCACTAGTATTATTTGGAAATAAATCATAAACATAATAGCGTTCAAAACATGTTATTCGCATGATTTAGACTTGCGATTGGGATACTAACTTGTGCATTTGGGGGCTATGCTTTTAGTTGTATTTCGTGAACGTGTAACCTTGTTTGGATGTTTGTCACTGAATATTAACTAACCTAACAATAAGCTTTGTAGATAATTATGAACTCCAGAATCTTAAAACGTTTTTTACAAAGTCAAATAGTCAAATTAGTTAAGTCATTTAGTTTGGTCATTAGTTTAGTCAAGAAGAGTGGCCCTTAATTAGAAATTCCTAAGAAGTAATTTCGTTTGAAAAATGAATTAATTGCTTTCTCTTTTCCAGAATAAAGGAGAACATGCTCTAAGTCTGTTGTTTGAGCCTTCTTTTCATTATCTGTTTTCAGAAAAGAAAAGTTCAATTTTCAAGTTCTTTGTTAACGGGATTTTAGAAACTTTCTCCAAATACATTCCAGAAGAAGTGTTTTACTAAACGAAATACGTGCTTTTTCCCGTGCTCCCAACTAATTATTTTCCAAAAGAGTCATTTATTAGCACTCGGGAAACCTACTTTGAAGGGAAAATGCAAAATTATAGATTCTCCTTGACACTGATCCCAAAGGCAATCGGGCAGTAGATCCCATGGCAGAAAGCATTCCCATTGATTTCCACTCTCAAAAGTCGTAATTTGCCTGTGCAAAAGTGCTTTCAACATTTCTTTGGAATTTCTTTGCAGTTGTACTAAGGGTTCTTTTGAGCAATTTTGAACAGTTATGAAAACTTTGAAATTGTTAATTTCAGGTGTGTGAACACGGAGGCGACTGAAATTGACTTGATCTGCGTAGTTTTCACCCTGAGCACAATTACTATAGCTGGCGGGGCTGCGGTATTTACCCGCTACGAAGGGTGGACATACTTTGATTCGGTCTACTACTGCTTCATAACCCTCACCACAATCGGCTTTGGTGACATGGTGGCCCTTCAAAATAATCGAGCCTTGGACACGAAGCCTGAGTACGTCGCATTTGCCCTTGTCTTTATTCTATTTGGCCTGGCAGTCGTTGCAGCGTCCCTCAACCTCCTCGTCATGAGGTTCATCACCATGAACACTGAGGATGAGCGTCGGGATGAAGCGGAGGCCTTACAGGTAAAATTTAGAAAATTCAAAATGCAAAACTTTGTTGGTTTGTGAAACCTTGCTAGGTATTTTTTGTAATATGCAAAAGGCAACTTTATTCGTCGCAACCTACCTTTGTCACATAAACACCAACGCTAAAAAAATTGTATTGCAATACAATGCTCAGCATTGGAGAGTAATGTCGTCAGCACGTTTGAAGGACAGATCGAAATTTCCCAAGCATATATAAATACCGTAAAATCTCTAATAAGAGACCCGTCCACTATTTCAATTTCATCGCCCGACCCCCCGCCCACAATTAGAGACCCGCCTCTTAATGGAGACCGCCCATTATTTTTGTTTAGCAAA
>VYYI01004507.1:0-10331 GCA_021029175.1 Bilobella aurantiaca
AAATCCTGCATAATCTTTAGCGGATGGCTTTATTGTCTTCATTTTTTTTATATTTCTGAAAATTAAATTAGTCACTCACTATAAAGTTAATACATACGAGACGCGAGACCATTTTTCAAAAAAACTTAACTTGTTTGAATTTTTTGAAAAGTGATTCCCCTATACGCGACAAAATGTTCTATACAAAGTTGTTCAAAATGATAAACTGAGCAAATTTTTTTAGTAAAAATTTTATCTGCGGGTCACCATTCTACATGTTTCAGATTTTGAAAGAGAAGTACCTCGAAGTACTAAAGTGACTGGGGACCTCGGACGGTGACCCGCCGATAATTTTTTTTTGAAAAATGGTCTCAATGGACTCCAATTGTCATGAATCAAAGAGTTATGCAATAATCCAGAATTTTTTTTGAAAAGTACTAAAAGAAATTTTTTAACAATTCTGTGCCTAATTGCTTCAAAAGAAACCGTTGTTTCATTTTTGCGATATGCGCCAGCAAGATTTCAAGCAAAAGCTTCCGAAAAATATTGCTTTCTAGAAAAGAAATCCAATAGAAGTTTGTCCTTCGACTGACGGATACCTTCATATTCAGAATAGACAACTTTGAAATCGTTCCACGTTTGTATAATGCTCGTTGTGTCAGCCCATCAACGAGTGAGATCAGAATCTCTTGGAAGCATACGACCTACTGTATTACGTTTTTCTGCATCACTGAAATTTTTTAGAACAAACCAATTCTCAGCATCATTAAAAAAAAGGAGGAATCGGTACTTTTGTGTTGTAATAGGGAGTCGGAACGCGCTCTGAAGGCTCAGCCATGACGATTTGTTGCGCAGGCGCAGGAGGCGGAGCCCCCTGGGGCTTAAACGGTCGCTGATTGCTTCTTTAGTTGCGCAATTTCAGAATTTTTGTTGACCATTTTGAAAAGAAATACCGAATTAAAGTTCGACTTCTTCGGTTTCGACTTTAGTTAGCTAAAAATATGGTTTCCGATTTTTGCGCACACAACTGATTCGCTGTGAATTGCGCTTGCACTTTCAAGCGCTTTCGATGCCTTGCGCGTGAGTGGGCCGGTTGACTCAGATGAGCTCATTACCCATTAAAAATAATAAAAAAAAAACTAATTAGCGAAATCAAAATCGGTTTATTTTAAAAATTTGAATTTTTCAAAATTATTAATTTGCAATTGTTGTAATTATTTAGATTATAGCGGAGTTGCCTTTTAATAAAAATGGAGCTCTTAGTCAATTCATTTATAGTTTTGCAATTGCAATTGCTCAAATGATAAAAACCGGTTTGCACTTGAATCGTGCTCTATTGGGGATGCTCTTTCCCTTTGGCTTTCCTACCTGCATCTGCATGGGGAGGAAGGGGTTGAGCAATGACGCACAAAAATGAGTGCGATGAGGAGAAGAGACAAATTTTTTGTCTAAACCATGAAAATATTGGCTTATGGGAGCGTGATGCCCAATGCTTCACAAACTAAAGATGAGAATGTGGCGATGGAATGACCCATAAACAAAATATTTCGCAATAGTTTGTGGTTTTTCCCTACTAATCTGAAGGGGCAAGTGGCTTGGGGCACCAGTTGTAAGAGCAAGGCGAGGCAACAGAAGCTGACCTGGAGATTGTCGGTGGTGGAGCCTGTCCAAGGCACGTATTGCACGGTGGAGGGCAAGTCCCGATCTCCGTGAGTAGGATGCTTCTCCCTTCTTTCTGGCGGGGACGCTACCCTTCTCATATGGGCACTTTGCCCTACTTATTTAAATAACAATTATAAGTGCCGTGCCCTTATACCGTCGAACTGAAGTATGAGTATGGTTGTTAACAGAGTAAATGTAGAATATTGGGGATGTTGTAGACAAAATGGTAGCTTCAAAATTCCTCTCTGCTGAGACGCTTTTGACAGTGGCTTAAATTACAAGAGTGTTATTTTTTATGCAATATATTTATTCATCAAATAAACGAAGTCTCGTAGATTTGGGATGCAACACGGGAAGTTTACTAAACTTCTTTACTGAGAAGCATGAGCAGCCTTTAAGGGAACCCATCCTTTTTCCGTGAAGTGAGAATCAGCATCAAGTGCTTTAATGTCTTCGCTGATTTTATGTGCTGGATGTGTTGGATCATTTTCACATATACTTTGTTTTCTTGCCAATTCCACGAATTCAGAATTGGTCATGTAGGACTTAATTTCAGCATGCTTCTCGTGAGCTTCAGTAGTCCACTTTGTATAAACAAGATGGGTGCATTTGTATGCACTTTGTATCCAGTTTCCTTTAATGTCTTCACCACTTCGACTATTTGTCGAAATAACCACTTTTTTCGACTCCGCCACCGCAGACAAAATTGGAAAGGCAGCTTGCATGGTATTCGTGTGTTTTGAAGGTTGTGAAATACCGCAAAGATCAGCAACGAGAACTTCGTAACTTTCCCTAATAAGTAATATCAATTAGTAATGGCATCAAGTTACTTCCGAAATT
This sequence comes from Bilobella aurantiaca, assembly GCA_021029175.1. Taxonomy (NCBI): domain Eukaryota; kingdom Metazoa; phylum Arthropoda; class Collembola; order Poduromorpha; family Neanuridae; genus Bilobella; species Bilobella aurantiaca. Next base: position 2,482 of record VYYI01004507.1, read on the forward strand.
CACTAACGTATCAACAACCGAAATTTTTAAAGTTTAAATAAACCATGGCAAGACGGGAAAACTCATATTAGAAGGTAGAAAAATATGTAAAATAAATATGACAAAAATCAGAATTTTGAAGGTGATGGAGCCTCCGGCAAACATAGGAATCATCTTAACAGTTTGTGTTAAAATTTGCTTTTGAAATAATATTTTGAGGTCACGGGGTCATTTTTGGAGTAATGGGAGCACTTTGAATCATCGGAAATACCTTAATCATTTGTTTAATACACAAGAAAGGGTTGCCATTTGAATGTCATTTGTAGGTTGATGGGTCATTTGTGGGTACAAGGGCTTCGGAGGTCATCGTACGCACATTAACTTTTTTGTTTTGTGCAAAAGTAGCGTGATTTGAAGGTAATTGTAAAAGTTATTTGAGAATCTGAGGGGGATAAGAAGGTCCCAAAGACAGGGTAAAAACAGGCTAACACAAAATATTAAATTGGCCACCGCTACTTTTTGTAATATATAACGTGTAATTTTTTGTAACGTTTTCTCCTTACAGTTCCTTTATTACTGCATCACTGTCCAATGAGCCAACAAAGTCGATGTACTCGTTATTCATTTCTTTAGCCTCCTCAGCTTCGTTTGGATTTTTCAATTTGTAAATGGGAACCTTCTTAGTCTGTAGTTCCTCTATAATCATGATACAAGCCTTATGGTCGCTTTGCCCAACATTGTCCTTTGGATTGTAAACGACTACCAAAAATTTAATGTTGTATTTCATTTTCATGAGAAATTTCAATGCTGCAAGTGCTCCACCATTGTGTCCAGCAAGGGCAATAAATGCGCTAACTTCGGTCATAGGGTTATTTTCAAGAATAGATAACCAAACGTTTAAAATTCGGTCTCCGTCTTTATTAAATTCGTCTTTAAATCCTGCATAATCTTTAGCGGATGGCTTTATTGTCTTCATTTCACCATCATCCAAAGTAGTAGTAATTTTAATTTCATTCACGGTGGCGCGAGTGTTTGGTATCGCAATGCAGCAAAGAAGGAGCACAAATTGAGTGGTGTTTGGCATGTTGCTCTTGCAGAAATTAACCGTAGTAAGATTTAGGTTCACAAGGTTGAATTAGTTGGGAAGAGAGTTAGCTTTGAGAAAGATTCAATTATAAAACAAGGACTGAGAGAAGTGGTTCGTATGAGTAAAGCTATGCTAGTTTTGTAGTTTATATAGGTAATTTTTTCCACTACGTCCTCTGGAAGCGTGCGTCATTTGAGTAGGGTCGACAAAAGAAGTCAACTAGTAGAAGATATGTTGAAGTATAATCCATCAATTTTTAACTTGTGCAGGATTCCACAACTAGCAAGAAATTATTAACTCGAAATATGTAACAAAGTTGAACACAAGCCTTTGGCGAGCGTTTCTTACGCCTAAATTTTTTGAAATCAAAAGTACAAGTGTAACCAAAATCGTGTGGGCCATTCTTATTCCAAATTCGCGCAAAAATGGCAGGCTTGTATTTTTTAGCAAGAACATTGAAATTGTAACCACCTTGATGTCGTTTTGTTATTTAACATATTATATCCGTGATATAGTAAATTATTTTCAAATCAACTTTAGATTTGAAATCGTTTAAATTTTTGACTCAAAATCATTATCGGTTATACTACTTTAACAAAATAATCGATTCTATGTAATAGACATATACTATTTCATAGAAACTAAAATTTATCAAAGTACCTAAGTTGGAAGAGGAGCGTTACTTGACATTCCCGCTTTGCGGCTGTTCAAAATGTAAAGAACTTGATAGGAATACGGATTAGCATACATTTTGAAACGTCTTCTGAATTCTAACAAGGCTATTGGGAACCCTTATTAGGTAATATTCATGTTTTCTAATCCTGCAGCTACTCAAATCACAAATATACAGGCATTCAAAAGGTCAGAGGCAAGGTAATTCCTTAAAAGAAAAACCAAAAGTGAAGACCCTTTGCTGGCTGTTTCGGGATTCGAACCCCCGTCCTCAGACTGGCTAGTGACAGGAGTTACTACCCACTAGGCTAACTCTGCTAACTTAAATTAATCGATGTAGAATTGGGACTTGATAAATCTTTAGATATGAGTATGATTTTACACCGAGTTTATTTTTCTAGCACTCTCGAATAATAAAAATGTACTGCCCGGATAACCAAAATTATCCGATTAAATTATTTATAAATCAAATTGACCATATGGCTAAGAAAAAAGGCGAACCATCTTCAGGCTGCTCCATCAATCCGCTTTGTTAAACCTTTTTCAGCATAAAATCTTGACGTTAAATTTTCAACAAAATAACTCTCTCCCCAATTTTGCCATCCTAAACTCGTGAAAACTAGAAATTATCAAAACAATGACGCCTTTGTTTATCTGAGCAAAACAATCTCTACAATGTTAAGAAGCGACCGTGTAGGCAACAGGGAACTTGCGTGTTGTAGAATTTTAAGCAATCTCAGCCTTTCCAAGTTAACCAAATAATGCAATTTGGACATTCGAAACGAAGGTATCAAAATGACTACCACACCATTGTGGTAGTCATTTTGATAACACCAAGAACATGAGATGAAGACATCATACAGAAATTAACTACAATGCACAACTCAATTAAAATTACTTACGGCCATCAATTAAATTATAAATTAAGGTGTTAATGCAAAATATTTGTTTTCGAAATCTGAAACGTTGATTGAATATATAAATTATATAAAATAAAACTTAATTAGTTTAATTAAAAATAAAATAGGATTTATTATATTATTATTATACTATTATTATACTATTAATATGTATACTATTATTATTAATCTTACAATTACTGATTTTGCCGAATACGTTGAGGGGATGAGGAGCTAACTTCTATCCACTATGTACTGACCGCTCGGGTGACAACAGCAAAGTTTTTGCCAGCAAAAAACAATACTTTCTGCAATGATCATTATTGACTCAAAATTAAATCCTAATACGCAGTCAACGGATGGAGCGAAGTAAATTCATGTTATTTTGATTTGAATATTTGACCGTTTTTTACACAAGTCTGTAGTTACTAAACAAAAAACAAAACATTGAAGAAGGGGTCATTTTCTTTGTACAGTTTGTATTCCGATTGCATTATATTTTAACGCAAGATTCTGATCGTTGTGAGCTTATAAGGCCCAATCCGCAACATTGTTATATATGTTGTTAAGTGGTTATATTAGATTATGTTATGATAAACTTAGCTGCTAATATTTATTTTCAAATTTCATATAATTTAAAAATTTGTATAGGATTTAACATAGGAAAACAAACGATTGAAATAAAGGTTATAAATATTTTTTTTTGCCGTTATCCCCTTGACAATCGTTGTTTTTTACATGTAAAAACACATAAGATTTCTAAAAAATTTGTCCGATTTGTCGCTTGGGTTTGGATCCATTTTACTTTAACTCCGAAAGCAGTGTAATGTCATATGAAGTTTTTTCTCAATTTCCTTTATTTCTACTACGCATTTTTTGTTGTATTGACATATTTCGTATGACCACTTAAGGTTGTCAAACTGACATTGATTAGTATCGTCGTAAGCGGGGCATTGGTGATTGCAAGTTGACCAACATTTTGGTACAAAATGCAGCAGAATAGTAAAACATAAACAAATTAATTGCTATCAGAAGAAAACCCCTTTCTACTTACCAAATTACCATTGTGTTTGACAACAACGATTACCTTCTAGTTTTTTGTAAGCAAAAAAAATTCGTGCCAATGATACTACTAGATATAATTTGGAAAAACAGCGCTTCGACTGTGAAACTGAATAATACCGGTTTAAAATTCAAAATTATAGATAAGCCTTATTTTTGTAAGTATCTCCAAAAACAAACTGAAAAATGCTTTTGCATGAAGAAGATATTGAAACCACTTAAACTATCATTTCATCGGAGCTGGTACACTACTAAAATTATAAAGACCAGATTAACAAATAATATAGATTTACATCCATGTATTCAATGCATTCATTCACTTTACCTTTTGCTATACTTGGGATTGATTCCCAAACCACCTTTTTCCTTTTCCCTACCCGACAGCTACTACTAATAATTCCACTAAATAATACTTTTCAGTCAATTTTGAAGTTCGGACTAAAAGATTCACCGCTAAATTATTCTTGTAAACATGTAAAATTTACAAGATAGCAAAACACAAATAGAAAAAAAAGATACAGCAGTGGCAATTTAATGTCATATACCGTACTTTTTAAATGACCGTTATTTCTACTACTACTTTTTGTATCTATATATTTAGTAAAACAAATTAAGGTTGCTACACGGACATTGTTTAGTATCGTCGTAAACGAGACATTGTTGATTGCAAGTTGACAATTTGTTTACTAGACAATGCAACCGAATAGTATAACAAAAAAATAATTGCTATCTGAAAAAAAAAACCTTCTACTCAAGACATTACCCCAGTTTTCCATACCAAAACTTTTTGGTAATTTCTTATAAGCAAAAAAAAGTGCGAGCCAATGATACTATTGAATTTTATTGGGAAAAACAGATCTTTGTCTATGACATTTAAAGACATCGGCTTAAAATTATAGCATAGTAGATGAAACTGTTATTTGTTTTTAAATATCAATAAAAATATTCTCGCTGAAAAATGATATTGCTTGAAAAAGATTGTGAAACCACTGAACCAACATCCTAGGAGCTGGTAATAATATATGAATACGTACGACTAAAATTTTAAGACAAATTTGATTAACAAATCATGTAGATTAATCAACTTAGTATTTCATACTTTGACTTTAATTTGGTACTTCATTAGTTAAAGACAGTTTTACCAATTTAAGTACTGCCCGGAGGTTCAACTTGATGATTGAGATAATTTGGGTAAATAAAGAGACTTTGTCACGGCCCGTAAATTTATTTGTCATATTAATTAATTTGAAATTTGTCATATCCGAGTTAACTATTTCAATAGTTGCCACCTAGCCTCTAGTTTACAAACAACTACTAGTAATTATTCTAAACAATTATTTAGTCCATTTTGTAATTTGGACTAAAAAAAATCACTACTAAATTATTATTGTAAACATCTAAACTTCCCAAACAAGCAAAAGATTAAAAAAACATAATTGTCTAACACAGATAAAAGAATATAAAAGTTTTGAGATGGCCATGGCGAAACAAACTACATTAACTGCAAAGCCATCACTCGACCGGCATAAGCAGCAATTAGCCTTGATTAGGCATTTTGTCTTTAAAAAACCCTTTACAACTTGAATTGTTTACGACGGATGCACACAACACAATTTTAACACTTACAAAGTTACACCGGTCATATTTACACTAGAACTAAATCTTGATCACTTTTTTTTTTGCTGAAAATGCAAGTATAGAGAAATTTACTGTCTGAATTATGAATTCTTGGTCCATATCGCTACAACATTTGAAATAGGACCCAGCCTTTCTTTAACGCTGTTAGAAACAGGTATTATTTCTTGCTTTTTTTTTACAGGTAAGCACATATTAAACTGCCTAAAGATAGTTGTTCAAAGAAGAATTGCCTTGCATCCGATTTGTGTTTGCTCATGTTTTCATGTTGCCATTATCAAGTACATAAAAGCGGGAAGATACATTTCCTCTTTTTCCCACTTCTACTTTATATTGTTATCTACATTTAAATACATTTTAGATTTAGTTTACTAGCACAAGGAGAAACAGTGAATGTGAGTTGACCACTTACAAATTATTTTAAATAATTCTAGCTATTAAAATTGCTTATAATTATTAAAAAATGTTTTCAACTCAAGTTTTGCCTCTTTCTCCTTAACAACATTCAATTCTACACGTATAATTTACTAAAATCCCACCTTGCCGACAACATCGATCCAGTATTGCTCGGTTTTAAAATTCAATAACATCAATTTGGAATATCAAATTTGTAGATAAAATTGGTTTTGGTGAAAAAGAACAACAAAATCCTCTGTGGCAAATGATACTGTTAAAAATATTGAATAGCCCAAGGCCCGTAGTCCGGGGGGTTTGGACACATGTCCTACCTTGGGTAGGTGCCGAGATCTAATATATAGATCTATCATAGGCAGAGGCTGAGCACCGCCTTACGCATACCGACCCATGTTCAGCCTCCCTGACCGTAACTCTCCAGGCCTCCACTTACCACTAACACACCACCACTTTTTTACTGTGCTGACTGTGCTGGTGCCGGGATTAGTATAAACTAAAATTTCAAGCATTGAAGTGACCCATCCCCTTCATCCTTATATCAATGACCACCTAAATAATCCCCAATCTAAAAAATCGGATTTTAAGGATTTTTTCTAGTTTAGAATAATACAAAAAGGTATGATGTATTCAAGGATCTAAGCGACTCCACACCATCTCCCCTTATCGAAATGACCCCAAAGACCCTCAAAACCGAAAAATCGGGTTTACGGGTTTTTGCTAGGGTTGCATAAGTGGAAAAGTTTAGATGGTTTCAGCTTCATATCTGACCCCCAACACTTCAACCATTTTAGAATGGGCTTGTAATATGGGCTTGACCCCAACCCCAAAATTTTACTTTTCGTTGTTTTGCTAAACATAAAATTCGAATTCAGAGGTAGACCAATTTTTTATATATTTAGTTTGTGACTGAGCGGCGTTACCGGCCATTTAAAGGTTTTCTGTATTATGCATCTATCGAGGCATCCTTCGCATATCTATTTTGCCTACTCCCAAACTTTTACAATAAATTTCAGCTCCCAGTTTTGCCAAACTCCGACTACTCCTTACCTAATATTGACAAAAGCAACCAATTATAAATAAGCTCAATTACTTAATTTGTATCAATTTCCACTAACATCAGGTTAGCAATTAACAAATTGTTAGAGTAGCCTATAGGGCAAAGCAGTTGGCTTATGTTGTAGTAGACATTGGTCCAACTTGGTTTGTAACGTATTCAGCCTTGCCGGAGAAACCAAACCTATCGTCGCCCCTCCGTTAAGGTTGCAATCTACCTCCCAGAGATTGTGCTCTGAGGAAATGATGAGCTATGTCCAGTAACTATAACATACAAATTGTTTTAATAGGTATAATTAGAATTATGGTAAGTTTATTTAGGTTGTTATTCTAACCTGACTTTGAAAATTACAAACCTGAAGACAAAAAAAAACCAAGTGCAAATTTGTTGAATATTTGAGCCGTGCTTTCAAAAGCCTTGGTTGCCTTCGACGTGATATCGTCGGTGATTGAGTTTTTGTGCAAGATTCCATTTTCTACCGAATTTGAGCCTTCTTTTAAATCAAATATTATGTTCTCCAACTTCTTTTTCTTATGTGCAATTTTGTAGTTTCGAAGCCATACGAATAATGTGAATTCAAGAAGGGTTGAAAAGTAAAAATGCAGTATACCATCCAAATGTCTATGGCTATGCAAGCATGAAATTGAAACATTACAGTAATTGCCGGGTTGGTATATTATATTAGGGAAGTGAACAGTAATTGAAGTAAGCCAAAGTGTCCGCATTCCTCATCGAAACATGGAAACAGAGCTTTTTTTAGAGCTTCAAAGAGAATTTGCGTGCTGCAAAAACCAGTTAAAACCAAAATTTCGGTGTTTTGGGGTCATTTTCTGGTTCATCGCACTGCGGAGACAAAGGGACAAGGGTCGCATGAGTCATTGGAGACATCATAGATTTACATTTCATTCAAAAAATTTCAAAATTCTGAAAACCCAGAATTTTCGGTTTTTAGGTTTTGAGGGTCATTTAGGGTCCTTTTAATAAGGTGAAAGGGTCTAGAGTCACTTAAATCCTTGAAAACATAATAACTTTTCGAATTACGCGAAAA
>VYYI01004508.1:0-10328 GCA_021029175.1 Bilobella aurantiaca
GAGGAGGCCTTGTCACGGCCACGACGTCGATGACCTCAAGGACGCCGTGCCAGCGACGACGGTAGGTTAATTAGCCCGTAGGCACATTTATGGAAGACGTGTGTCTGCGTTAGTTAGCCTTATCAGTAGATGTAGTCTCGTCATGTCTTGTCCCTAGTGTAGAGTTCATTAGTTTGTCCTTGGGTGTACACCTATAAAAAGGTGTGCACGTCGTTTAGTCGAGGCTCTTCCTCGTCAGTCCACTTTTGGCCCTTGTCCAGTCCAGTAGCTGTAGTCGTCGTAGCCCCGCCATGACCCCTTGACCTTGTCGCCAATAAAGTCAGTCGTCGTCATTTTAGTTGTCTGTTGAGTCCAGCGCCTTCGTTCATTGACCTTGCCAAGCAAGTGACGCGCCTCACCTCTACCAGTTGAGCACACTCACCCACCGTCGAGCCGCCACGTTGCTAAGTTTCGCTGGCACCTCGGGTGCAGCGTTACAATATAATGTAAATATTAGTAATGAAGCTCAACTAATGCATTGCACATATAAATCAATTGCAGTTATGAAAACAGTGGAGGCGATTTCAAGAATTGTAGCATTGGTCGCTCATTTATTTGCACTTCCTTGCCTTGCCTTAACAACTACAAATTTCAGAGCCGTCAGTTTTTATTTTCCGTCGCTCGTGTTTTGCTTTGTGTAAACTTCTGGCCGGTGGCCATGGCGAAAACGGTCCACCTGGGTCCGCTGTGACACAGTCTCACTGTGCCGCATTGCTATTCAAATATTTATGGCATTTGCCACTCGTTGATGCCGTTGTATAGCGCTCCTTGCCAAACAAATGTTCGCGTCAACTTCTGTCGTAGCATATCACCCACAGCTCAATTAAGAGTTCACGTTGGCCTCGGGTATGTGACAGTATGTCAAAACTAATCATGTTAGTAAAAGCTAGGTATTAAGCTGAGCATAGCGATAGCTTTATGGGAATGGACTGTCCGCCTGGTTGCGCTCTAACTTTTGAACGCGTTATCTTTTTTGAATTCTGTTTGCGGAACAATTTTTTAAGGTAGCGTCAAGAGTGAGGACAAGTTCAAAGATGGGCCTTAAGGGCCCAGCCCTTTAAGGTTATTTTTAAGTTCCCTCGTGAGTCTATGTTTCTACTTCTCGAACAGATTTTTTTTTCAAATTTATTTGCGGGATCCTATTCCAGGGTGCAAGGCAAGGGTGCAACCAATTTCAAAGATGTACTTTAAGGGCCCATATAGTCAACATAATTTTTAAAGCCTCAAGACTGGTTGCGCCATAACTCTCGAACAAAGTTAACTTTTTTGAAATTTTTTAGGGACAATTTTAAAAGGGCCTATGTAACCTAGTGCCTTCCGGAAATGATCCCTTGACCTTGAAATGACCTCTCAATGTCACATACTAGTTTTGCATGATAAAAATGTTTATGGTAGTCCCAATGTGATCGGTGACCTCTAACACAAAATACAACAGCTATGACATAGTATGCTCAGCTTGGTTACGCGCGTTTTGCGACAGACTATTTTTAAATTATCTGGAACATCGCGAAAGATGATTAAATAAAAACAATAAATTTGACAAACTTACCAAATTTTAAACATTCCAGTTTCAAATTTTAATAATGTGAACCCCAGTTATTCTTGTTTCGTGTTTTGAATTCTAATGTACGAAAGCAGTTATGGTAAAAATAATGGTAAAGTAACTAAAAAAAAGTATGCTTATAACTTGGTAAGCTCGTAAAATTGAGTTGGTTATTAATTAGAAACTGTATGTTTCGTGTGACAATGAACAAACATAAGTTGTATATTCAGAATAGTGTTCAATGCTGGCAAACGTTGAATTCAAAGTTTTGGTTAGCTTTAATTGCATAAACTCATGAATTTCTTTTGTGCTTTGTTATGGTTTTGAGTGTTTCGTAATGAATTTTGTATGAAATAGCAAGGACTTCTTATTGTGACTCAAATAGTTAATGCACTTGTTGTATTTGAATAGAAAGTTATACAATGACATTGCTAGTCGCTTGCACAAATTTAAACTCATCTAGGCAATTAGTCCATTGCACGCAAGACTGAAGTTTAAACTTAATATCTCACCAACGTCAATGTAGTCCTTAAAAACGTATTGGATCATTCTTTCCATACTGAAATCATTTAAATCATACAAAATTTCAATTATTTCTACATTTGCTTAAAATCTACCAAGCTGCTCCTACCTATTCAAATAATTGTAAGTTATGAAAGTTTTTCGGTAATCTTACTAATTAAGATAATAGATATATTTAATCACACTTAACACGATTCTAGGTAAAGTTAACCCGCTCCAAAAAGTTTTTTGAGTTCTTAAGTTTGGTTTATTTTAAGTGTACTTTTTTTAATTTTGTTTTTAATTTAAATTTTTAATCTGATTTTATTTTCAGCTTAGGGTTATTGACTATTTTGAACACGCATAGCTAGTTTTCAGATTTGGTTTTCAATTTAACCTAAATATGAACTTAAACCAATCAATGTAATATATTTAAACTGTTAAATTGTAGTGGCTTGGTAAAGTTCCTTTAGAAAAATTATTTTTGAGAATAGGTAAATATATTTTCAGAATCATGATCCTAGTCATTAAATGAATTTTAAAAAAGGTGAAATTTTTTTGAAATAATAGAGTAGAAAATTATTACCAAATAGTGTGTGCCATACATCATTTTAAATCAACTAAATCGATTAATTGCTTACATATTTTCTAAACTTTGAAGTCGATGACAACGGAACTTTCTACTACCCCAAACCATACACATCCTGTATTGCTCAATCAGCATTACATCTTCTTGTTCATAGGCACAAAACCGTGAAAAATTGTTCCACTACTTAAGCACACTCCCTACAATGACAGACACTTCCATTACGCTAACAGAAGCATATTGGAAAATGAGCTTTGTAACATTCTTAGTAATGATGATGGATAAAAGGATGGCTCAAGAAGGGGGTTGCAGAGTTCCAAACGTGATGGAAATGTTTTTTGGATGGCCTGGAAGATTTATAGCGCAACGTGTTTTTTGGCACAAAATCAACCAAAAATGTTACCAAAGGGTTTTCAAAGTAATAGTCATTTTCCATGTACTGTTAATTTTGATTCATTATTCTCCTTTGAACAATCCAGGCAATAAGTAATTAGTTGCAATTATTTATTACAAATAAATATACAACCACGTTTCCCTGCATGCTTCTTTCATTTTCACAAAGAATTACAATTGAATGCTTATAATACAATTTACATTTTATTTTATTATTTAATATTATGTTTGTAAAGTGACACAAATGTCAAAGTTCAAACACAAATTTGGACATCTGGTTTGCATATCGTTTTTCTTTATACAATCAAACCCAATATCTCCAAAAATTATTCCACTAAAAGGGCGATTTAAAAATCTCGTAAATGACGCAGAATGTCAAGTCGGCGTTTATAAAACATAATCCGGAGCATCTACTACTCAAAATTTGTCATATTTTTTATGGTCATACTTTTCCTTATACTGTTGTATGTACTCTTGTCTGGGCGACTTGAACAAAAAGTCACACACTTTCACCGGATTTTTAGAGTTGGGCTTTGAAAATGCAAAAACTTATTTATTTTACATTTACTTTAACTCTATAACTTATAACTCTACATTTAATTAGTTAGCTCCAACTTCCGAAATATATTCATATCAATTACACTAACAAGATATGGCTGTTTTTTATCTATAACAATCCAAGTGTGCGACAAGGTAATGCATAGCTAATGTTGCATCATCGAGAATAATTAAAAGTCGGACGAGTACCATTCAATATACTCCAAGAACCCCCTCAATGATTATTAAGGTAATTTTAATTTGAAACATTTCATAGTCCCAAATAGACGCCACGATATCCTTTTGTAGGTATATTAACTGTATTAGGTATTTTGATTAGGCATTACGTTCACTAAACCGAGTGAAGCTACAGTTGGCCTAATTTTAACCTATTCTCAGTTGGTTTGGCATTTAGCCTTAAACGGAATTGTGCAATTGCAAACCCAATCTTGGGAACATTTTTGAAGTCAAAGGAAAAAGTATACAATTTACTTCCTCAGTTAAGTTGTCATGCGTAAATAAAGTTGCTGCGACACCCTTTGCCTCGAACTGATTTCAAGAAGGGGGATCTTGCGCACTATGTTCTCGACTATTTGAACAGCTGGCAAATTTTATTCAGTTTTGCCTATTACTGATTGTGCCAACCTCCACTTTTTCACACAAATAAGTTTCCTTTCCGCTGGGTACTCTACACACTGCATTTCCTGGTGTTTCAAAAGCTGCAGATTTGTCCTGTAGGACACTTCTCCAAGGTTCCAGAGCTTGCATTACGGTAAACATTCACATTGGAAGCGTTAGTGACACATGTATAAACAAAGCGACACCGACAAACTGGTCCTGGAGCATTCTGTAGGTGCTGCATAACTGCGCTGTACTTTTCTGCAGTATTGGTAGCGCATTTACATTAGTCTGCCACCATATTGAGGCGCACCGCGAGTAACATTTTTGCAAGAAACACGTAGCGTCTTGATTTTGATTCCATAATTTGTTCTATAAAACATTAAAGAAAATGCATTAATAGGACAACAGCAAATCTACTCTATCCTTGCATCTGTGAATACATGACCACATGTACCGTGCTATTCAATAGAAACTGAACACCCCAAAATAAACAACGTATTTAGTTTGCTCAACTATGAGAGGATTTTGAGGCAAAAGTAATTACATAATACAAGGTGAATCGTTGTCAAGTTCAGAACTCAGCAAAAGCCAAAAATGGACAGAAGTTAACGGATTGCAATAAGTTTTAATCCTGTGGCAAATCTAGGCAAATCTATGAATGCCTTCAATTGAATTTAAGTATAATTTATCTAAAAGCACAAAGTCACAAAAAAGTAACTTCCGGAATTATTTAAGTAGAATAGCAATTTGACAATCAGATTTTACAAAGCGGTGTAAGGTATATTCTAATTAAGTTAAAGACCCATAAAGGTCAGCGCCTTTCTGAGGGTCATATAAGCATGTCAGTGGGCTTATAATTGTACTTAAGAAACCACATGGTTACAGAATATAACAAAAATAAATTCCTAAACAATTAGAAGATAAAATTTTTTTTGGCTACTTTATTTTTTGAGGGTTTTGATTGTCTCCTACATTAATGCAAATGCGAAGCGTTGGGAAACTTCAAGACGCAATTGATAAGCAAGTATTAAGCATCGGCTATAAATGTATTCGCCAATTTTTTGCAAAAGATTCAGCAAAAGTTGTACTGTCAACTGACATATCCGAATAGTAGTAGACTATATAGCTCTTCTCCTCTTACGCCATTCAAAATCATAACAAATTGCAGAAAGTAGTTTAAATTTCCGTTGCTAAACTGCTAGATCTGCTAAACCTTGACCCAAAATCATTAAAGCACCTATTAGTAAATATAACTAACTTAAACCAGAAAACAAAATTAAACCGATCTAGCCGGTTCCGACTTACACTACTATCAATTGGAAGGGCAGAAATACGCACAAAACAAATAAAACATATGAGAGCTTGTGTCACTTAATAGCAATGGTTTCCTTTAGGTGTGTCAATGTTTCTGCTCAAGCATAATTAGCATTTTCAAATTTAAAAAAAAATGGAAATTGAATTTTCATAGATATACAGTAAGTATTTTACTAATATAAAAATATTCTACGTGTCATTGCCATCTTTGTACCCAGTAAAACAGAATACAAAACCTTTTTGAATATGATTTAGTAACTAGTGCGCCCATTTTCGTTCTATATTAAATTGAACACAAATAGCAGTTGTTGAATATGCGATGTACTTACAAACTAATATCACGCTCCCTAATAAATCATTATGTTTTTTTCCTTAAAATTATTAGAGAAATAATAAATTATTTAGAATTCTAACTCAAATCATTAAGTTTTTCAAAAACATTTTCACTTTACCATATGCCTCTTCTCATTCCCTTGCAATTTTGCTCATTGTGACCTCGGAATTTACTACAGTTGAATTTACCCAATTATTCGAACATGGACTAAGAAAATACGTACTCGCAAAAGAGAGAGCAATAAAGTATCCATTAATGAAATGCCTTAGATTTCCGAATAGTGCCCCATTACCAAATAAAACTATCCCCATTTTCCAACTTGTGCCTCACCCTTAGCGGCCAAAATTTGAAATAGTACCCACTTGGGTAAGCATAGGTCCCCCACCTGCACATTGATACCCTAAAGGTATACCACAGTTGTTTTTTTGGGGTTATCGAGATGAGGTTGAAGGGTCATACGTTCATGTCCTATCTTAAATTTGTAGGCAAATAAGGACAACTAATTTAGGAATCAAGTTGCCTAGTTGCCTTGACTTGCTGTTTACAATTACTGCAGAAGTGCCTTCCGTGTTATCAAATTGACCCATCAAAATTCTTTGTAGTAGATTTATGGACTCTTTGATGTAGTTGTGCAGTAAATGATTACTTGAAGTAACCAAACTAATTTTTGATTCTCACTTTGTGTAAATTTGTATTATTTTTAATTGTGTTAAATACAATTTTTAAATGCTAGGTTTTTTTTTGTAATAAAATCGCTGGTTAGTTCAATAAAAAATGATGACCACTAAAAATGTAAAGCACGAATATACTAAATGTGCTGTTTTATTGCATTTCATTATACCAGACGCAATATACTTCTCAAAGTCTATTCAGTCTGTTTGCTGAAGAATACCGAAAAAAGGACAAAATGACCACATTGTCCTCGTCCTATAAAACCGGCTTGTATTTCTCCAGCTGCAAATCCGGCGGTTTTGTATCCTTTTAGAACACCAGCAATCTAAATGTGAAGTATACAAAAACAAATGAACAAAATACTAGACTGACAATTTTTGCGACAAAAATTGTCAAATCTTAATAGCACTTTCATACGTTTAGATTATCAACCACATTGTCCTTGATGAATTTCTTCCCTATTTCTAAAGCTAATTTGTTGATGATGACATGTTCCTTTGGAAAACTTTCCTTCTCTGTTTTCTGTAATTCAGCATTAACAGCCGCAGCCCTGTCTTTAGGTACGAAAACATTTAAGTCAGGAACGTCAATTCTAGAACCGTTCTCAGTGACAGTCAGTACTCGGATTGCTCCACAGGTGTTTTCCACATTGTCACGCCTCACCGTAAACACACAAATAATGCCTTGGTGTTGGAAATTGAATATGACACCGTAGTTAATGACATTGCCCATTGCATTGATATATTTAGAATTGGCGACTTTGAGTTAAAGTACAGAAGGTAAATTGTTAGTGTATCGCACTAATTCAGAAAATTATTAAAAAATAAATTTTCTACATAGATTTCATCGTTCTAAACTTGATTTTGAAACCAATACTGAACCCCGTTTTGAAAAAAGTATTGCTACAAAAAATTATAGTCTAGTATTATTTTATTTTACTTTGATTTAAATTAAGTATAGGTCTAAATTAAAGTTTTCATTTTGCGAGTTATCTAAACGAAGATTTAAAGAAACTGACAAAATAAGGCTTTTAATGGTTTCAAAATTACAAAAAAATGGATGGCTCGTATTCATACCTCGTTGTGGATTTGCTCTGGTAATTGTTTTAGTGGTTGCGAGTCGTCTTCCCATACTTGGCCATCGTGGGTAAACTCTATTCCACCCCCAATGCTCGTATGCAGAATTGACAAAAGCAAAAATAATGACAAGTAAGTGTTCATTGTGAGGAATGATTTCTTTACACGGTTTGAATAGGAGTGTATTCAGATTCAGTTTCTGTGTCATCTTAAATAAGTACATTTCTGCTGGATGGGAATGGGCGGTGCTCCTCCTTTGACGATGTTGCTTGTTAATGTTTTTACATAAACTCCCTTGTACATTTTGGGTTTAGGTTTGCCTAGGGTCTTTAGATTTCTGTTATTCAAAGTATGCATATTTTCACAAGCTTCATTTTTCCTTAGAATGCTTTGACAGTATTAGTTTTTCATGCTCTGAAAAATTTGTCTATGGCCTGGTCAACATGTTTGCTTGTGCTAATTAGTGGGGGCGGGTGGCCATAAGCCTGTCAATTGACGAGGTAGTTTTGAAGCGTGAGGCAAGAGAGGTTGTGCTGGGCAATGAACGTGGGTTTGATTACCGAGGAACTTCTGTCGCAGAGGCAGAGAACCACCCTGCGCATACTGACCAAAGCTCAGCCACCACAACCGCAACTTTCCACGCTTCTAATCAGCACCACCACACTACTACTTCATTTTACTGTGCTGGTGCCGGGATTCGACCTCGGTACCTACCCAAGTTAGGACAAGGGTCCTAACCCCCAGGACTACGGGCCGTGGGCATTGACAGAATTAGTTGAAAGAAAAAATGCAAAACTTATGCAAATTTGAAAGGGTTAGGTTGCAGCAGTCACGATAGTTTAACATGTAGACTAGAAAAGCGTTAGTACAATATTACAATATAACTGTATGGAATGTGGGCCTTTACAGCACACCATCCAAATGCGATTGAAATGTAACTGAAATATGCATTGACATATCCAAATACATATGCTTTATTTTACATACTGAATATTTAAAATTTCTGCTTCAAGAACTAAATCAAATGAATGCGAAGTTAAAGAGAGGCGATTTTTATGTATGACCTTTTTTCTTAATTGCCATTTTAATTTAAAGTAAGCTAAGTTGTAATTTAAGTATTATTATTTGCGAGTGCTACAATGCAGATAGACATATTAGAGGTAGGGGCGGCGGTCTAGTGATTTGTGCATTGCACTCTCTACACTGCACTCCTGGGTTCGAATCCCACGGCTGCCTCCGTACTTACGGCCCAATTTGGCGTGAGGACATCGGACATGGGGTTCCCCCACCCCCTTGTGTGTGGCAGGAACACGCCCTGGAGCCCACTAGGCTTTGCCTCAGTTGGTTGTAGCAAATCATAACAAAAAAAAATTAATATACTGTTACCGTATAGCACTAGCGTTTGTAGCATAGAATTGTTGGGCATTGGAGTGTTTATGTTTAATTAATAAATTCGTATGAAATTTTTATGGTTGTTTTGTGAATTCGATAACTTTACGTAAAATCTAACTTAACTATAAACATTGTTGTTTCTAAATTTCCAAGCACATAAAACATAACAAGTAGAAAAATACTTTTTTTTTCTGTTCGACTACAACTTACATAAATATCGAGATACTATTGTAAAGGTAAAGAACTAGGAAAAAGAGAGTAAATTTTACTCTCCTGCTTAGCGGCTAGTCAACATGCGAAGAAAGTAGGGATATGGTTGAAAACGAACTTCTTAGCATAGATGTTGTCATCGAGCGGAATAAACGGACAAGGCCTAACCTTACTTACCTTACATGCCTAAAACCCTATAAGGATGAGGAAACAATAGTAATTCTGTTCTAATTCTGGAATCAGAGTTGCCCAAGAGGTTAGAGCATCAGTCTATCTCCCGTAGGTGGCGGAGATCGAATCTTACCATAGGCATACATTAATGTGTGCCAGGGTATATCGATCCGCCGAGAAAACCACGCTGTTTCTCAATAGCAGTGACCGAAATATGCCATTATCGCGCATGCTCGGCGTGAGTTTCACTATCTTAAGAATTAAGGTAGTGGGCTCCCTGTTACAAACATACATGGTAATTCTGTGGTGATCAGCGCCACAGACACCACTGTTCACTGTTTTAGCTCCGTTTCAACAGTGGAATCCTACTCAAGTTTCTTTCCTACCTCCACTTCATATGACACTACGCAGCCCATTTTGCTACGCAGCACAAAAGAAAAGAAAAGAGAAATCCAGCCCTTGATTTTCAGGCAGCAGCTCGCGAGCATTTTCCAGGAGTACCTGCAGGACAAACTGGGAGCTCTCAGCCTACCAAATTTACTAAAACAATTAATTTATTAGTCATTAATAATTAGCTACAATTCTTACACTATTCTACAGATTACTACTCTACTTCTTTAAATACTTTTTATTATCTTATTCTGAGTCTACTCCAAATCTAATAATTACAAAGTTATATACATATGTATAAAATATAAATCTATAATGTAGACATGAAATCGTGATCCTGAACATCCTAAATTAAACGATTCAAATTGTCAGAATCGCTGTTAACCGCTTCATTAATTTTCGGTTTCCCAAATAAAAAGGATCACTCTCTTTCTGGGCTGAGAGAGGTCGTGTTTGAACTGCTAATAGTAAAGGGTCGTTATTTGACATTCCCGCAGAGCGGATGATCAACATGAATGGAGAGGGTAGGGATGTGGTAGGGATTAGGAC
>VYYI01004509.1:0-10327 GCA_021029175.1 Bilobella aurantiaca
TTAGTTCAATACGCTACTTAGGTTACGTGCGTTTGCAACGGTTTATTAATTACTTAGTGCTTTTATTGCAACGTGAGCGTGCACTTTACTTTTGTAAGCATTTGCCCAAATGTGTTGAGCGTTTGGGTGGTCGTGTTCAATGGTAAGTGTAAAAGCTCCTCAAGGAGGTGAGACAGGGATCGGTCTGGTTTCTTTTGTTTTGATTTTTATTACCCTTCCATCTTCATTATCATCATTCTTCTAAAGTGATCCATGTCTTGTAAAGTTAATTAGTAATCGAGTACTGGGAAGTCAAGTGCATTCTCTACGAGCTATAGTGATGCTTAGTTTAGTGTTCTAAATGCTTCTGGCCTGGTTCGTGACATTGGGACGAGGGACTGGAACTGGAGGTACAACTAACAATTCACCTACTTACAAATTGTTATCGTTGTCTGTTAAGTGTCACTCACTGGCGCAATAATTACGCACAGCACACTGATTGATTTAGGGGATTTACATCCCGCATACGCTAAACAAGGTCATATGGATTTAGGTGCTTATTACTGACTGGACTGATTGGTTTAAGCAAACCACAAGCTCCAACTGAAGAAAGGCTTAGTAGTGGCGGAGGAAGCGGTAAGCGGTGCTTATTAATCTGCTTCCTTTTAACTCGCCATCCAGAACGAGCCATGAGTGGAAGGGTCTCTTCTGGGACCGCAAATTCAGTAAGCTAATGCTAAAACTTATCATTTAAAAACTAAATGACTCGTAGATTATTACTCGTTCGTGATGCATATTTTCAGTGCCCCGTCCTTGTCCATGGCCCGACATTTTTAATAGAAAACTTAAGTCTTGTATTTTACAATATAGAAACATGACACTGGTGTCAATGAAGAAAATAGTCGTTCAAGGAGAAGGTCTGGTGAATATGAGGTCAGGAGTAGGGCTTCCGGTGAGCGGTCGTATTCTTCATCTTGTCAAGAACGCCAGGCTCGATCTGGAGTTGGAAATATACGTAACTCTTCCAGAAGCAGCACTGATTCAGAGCGTAAATCGTGTTCTTCTGGTCCTACGACATTTCGAAAGGAGTATAAAACTGGATGTCGGTT
Source organism: Bilobella aurantiaca (assembly GCA_021029175.1). Classification (NCBI taxonomy): domain Eukaryota; kingdom Metazoa; phylum Arthropoda; class Collembola; order Poduromorpha; family Neanuridae; genus Bilobella; species Bilobella aurantiaca. The sequence goes on from VYYI01004509.1 coordinate 1,089, forward strand.
GGAAGACGGCAGAAATGGAAATGAAACTCGCCGCCGATTTGATCACTTCAGGGACAGAGACAGGAGGTGCGTGTAATAGGAGTCTCGCCACAAGACTTGTGGCTTTTCTGCTTAGACATTAGGAAGTATGAAGTGTCAATGTTACTTCAATTATCAATTTAATATAATATAGGTCACCGCCGTTTCGGCAAGACCGATCAACAGCAAAATATGCTAACTCTAATGGTTCTTTAAAACGACGCCGCTCAAGGTCTAGGTCTTTGTCCAGATCCAAACGTAGAAGTAGATCTCCTGTCTCCAATGGGAATTCAACTAAACGAAATCATAGTAAGACCAGGATTTGTTATTGATAACGCGCTCCCTCGTACCAAATTTTTTTTATAATTTTTATTTTTACTTCAGCAAAGGAAAAAGTGACAATTGAGTCGGAAGGTAGACGTAAATCATCAATCCGTTGCAAGGAATATTACGGTTAGCTTAGTATTGGTGGTTTAATTCATGGTATTGTCAATTGATATGATGATTCACTCAGAATAATAATTCTTTTCAGAAAAGGGTCTTTGTCTTAGGGGTGATCTTTGTCAATTTGATCATGGGAAACATCCAGTTGTTTTAGACGATCTTTCATCCTGGCCACCCACTAACGGCCCAAGTTGTTCCACTTTGTCTGGTAACAATAATATTTTGCTTACACCCAAAAATTCATGTGTTTTTTAATTCAGTTTTATTTAATGTTCTCTAATGAAATGGATAGAGCATTTAGATTAGTAGTAACCTTGATATTTAATACAAATGTGTTAAAATGTTGCGTTCCCACTTTGTACCTACTAAAATGGAAGCCACTGCTTACTAGCTTCCGCCTCTTTACTTCTTGTTAGCAGAGTGTAAACCAGCGCTGGAAGTTATTGGCCTTTTGTCCTTTCAATGCCTTATGTAAATTGATTGCTGGGCTCCTGTCGTCATGAATTCGGAACCCTGTAAAGCAATTTAATATGGCATTGAGTATCCAACAACTCTGTGAATGCAGGATCTCAAGCCACAGGTGCCTTCCAGTCTTGTCCAGCAGTTCAGTTACAAAGGGAGTCGACCCCTCGATTTGAACCACCGCCTGTACCCATCTCTCCATTTAAGGACACCCCACGTCCTACACTGTCAAACGGAGAGGCGGAGTATGCCCTGGCCTTCAACATGCGGCAAGATAATATCGACAATGATAGCAGTGATGATGAAGACATTCCGGCATGGTTTCGATGTGCTCCAGATGATCTTTACTATGAAAAAGGGATCAGTGGGTAACCATCTTTGATTAACATAATGTACTTGCAGAATGCAGACCTAATAATTCATAAATGAAATGTAACTTGCTCTAAAAGTTAGTGATATTCAGTACATTTTTTAATAGTTGCTAACAAAAATTGATTGGAAAATTTGTTAAAATTTATGAACATAGTTCTAATCGTGGTTCTTTCTTCCCTTTCTGCAGTGAAAACGTTGCTACTGCTCGTGCAATTAAAATAATTTCAAAATTTGAAACAAATCTTGTTAATCGTGCACGGGATTTACGACTGGAGGCAGAGAAGCTGGGTGCAGAAAAAATGGCAGAGCTCTCACATGGTAGTTCGAGCGGCTGCGACAAAAAGCAAAGAAATCACTTTGGCTCTTGTGCAAATTCAGATACCGGTGGTAGTTCCAGTTCCAGTTCTGATTCCAGTGGTTCCAGTTCCGAAGAAGATGAAGCTAAGCCGCTCAATAGATCTGACAAGGCGAATCAAGAGCTTCAGCGTCGAATTCAGCATCCTCGGCGCCTTCACAAAGAACTTTGGCATAATGATCCAGGTCTTATGAATGACGGCCCAGTATGTCGATGTAGCCCGAAAGCAAGGCGCTTTGGAATTCGTCACGGATTTTACCCGGGCGAATCCACAGGTCCTTCTTGCAACAAGTTCAGTAACAATCCGTCCAATCTATTCCACTATAAAATCACGGTGAATCCGCTCAAGAACTTCATAGTGGATAAACCCACTGTCATTCCACACGATGGACATGAGTACAAGTTCGAAGGTTTCTCACTTCTGTCGCACTACAAGGTTACTTTAAGAGACTTACCTCCTTGCTCTGTCATAAGGTTCAACATTCGCTATGACATTAGCGTCATGGAAGAGAAATTGCTCGACTCGTTTTGTGTAGCAGAGCTCGATATACTCAATCGGTATTTGTTTACCGAGCTCCTTGAACTGGTGGATTTGAAATTAGGGGCTGACGAAGGAGAAACGTGTCCCAAGTACCATATATTTCCGAGATTTGTGCGTAACCTTCCGGAAAATGGCAAGGAGCTGCTTCCTGTTATACGGGTAAATTAAATTCGACCTTTTTTTTTTTACTCACAGCGACTTGAGTCAACCTCAATTTGTTCAACTAGATATTGATTAAATTTTTTAAGCGTATACTGGTTCCATGTGTTTTTTTCTAACTTCAGATTATAATTACGGCGAATTATAACCGTACAATTGTATCCAGGAATTTACAAACTTCCGCATAACATTCACTATTCATGATCATACGTCATTTAATGCATATGTGACTACGCTCATTTATTTTAGCGATATGTCAAGTAACGTTGAGCAGTTAAATTCTAAAAATTCAACTTAATTAGGTACTTCTACACCTCATGAAGTACGATAAAGATATATTACCTGAAGAAGAGCTCAACGTGTTCCACCGGATGGATAACAAGAAGTGGCAGGTGCTGGCTGACGCTCACAAGGGAACAATTGTATCCAAGTGGGGCATGAAACCAGCGGCGCTTCGCGTGGACCAAATCGACAGAGAAGTTGACGATGAAGAACATGGTGAGTAAAATTTTGAAATGTTGTTTTTCTAGATGCAGTGATTTTGCATATCTTACTTTTAATTTTTTTTAGACGGCAAAGGTGGAATACCCTTCCCGGTAATAGTCCACTTTGGAATTCGACCTCCGCAACTCTCTTACGCTGGAAACGCAGAGTACCAGCAATGCTGGCGTCGATATGTTAAATATCGTCATCTTCTCTCAAATATGCCAAAGCCTAGTGCGGAGGATAGGCGGAAGTTAGTTGCTAAAGAAATTAAACTCCAAGAAATGCGGACGAAGTCATCTATGAAGCGAGATGTCACTGTAGCAGTCTCCTCTAAAGGATTTCGTACAACTGGACTCTGTTGCGATGTTGTTCAGGTAAAATTGGTCCGCTAAGTTAACTACCTTGAAAATTTGGTTTTGAAACTTGTTTTTAAATATTTTAGCATGCAATGCTCATCCCAGTCTTAATAGGCCATCTTAGATTTCACCAAGGTCTCTCTAAGTTAGAGGAGAAATTGTCGTACGAGTTCAAAACACGGTATCTACTCCAGCTAGCTTTGACACATCCTTCATATAGAGAAAATTTCGGAACAAATCCCGATCATGCGCGGAATGCAATCACAAACTGTGGCATACGCCAACCTGAGTACGGAGACCGAATGATTCACTATGACACTACACGCAAGAGGGGAATAAATACGTTGATTTCTATCATGTCCAAGTAATTTGTTATTACTTCAAAGACTTTTTGTGAGATGACTTTGTTTGAGCTCTAAGTATTAAAATTTACTCACTACCATACCATAGGTTTGGGGAGTCGGAGGAAACGGAATCTGGAATTACACACAATGAGCGGCTGGAATTTTTGGGAGATGCCGTTGTCGAATTCATCACGTCTATCCACTTGTTTCATTTGTTTCCGGACCTCGAGGAAGGAGGCTTAGCCACATATCGTGCAGCTATTGTCCAAAATCAGCATTTAGCACTTCTTGCGAAAGTAAATTTTCAAATCAAGAAGTTGACTAATCAACTATCATAATGAGCTTATTAGTGACTTATTAATAATGTTCAAAGGGTTTGCAACTCGACCAATTTATGCTGTATGCTCATGGAAGCGACTTATGCCACGACTCGGAATTACGACATGCCATGGCCAATTGCTTTGAAGCTCTATTGGGTGCCATTTTCCTTGATGGTGGAATTGAGGTTCAATTAATCCAGTTTCTTAGTGTTTTAGTTTTTGAAATGTAATTTATATTTATTGATTCTAGATTGCCGATAAGATTTTTGCGAAGACACTCTTCCACGATGACGAAGAGTTGCTGAACTGCTGGGTTAATTACCCAAAGCATCCTCTGCAGCAGCAGGAACCGATAAGCGATCGTCACTGGGTCACAACGCATCCAATTCTCAACAATTTGGAAGAGTTCGAAGAGTCTATTGGTATTAAATTCAAGCACATCCGTCTCTTAGCTCGAGCTTTCACCGACCGCAGCTTAGGCTACACTAACTTGACTTGGTATAAATTGACACACTTAAACATTATAAACTGAGATAAGCAATTAATTTAATCTGTCACTTTCCCCAATGTCCAGTGGTTCCAATCAGCGACTAGAATTCTTGGGTGATACAGTTCTCCAGCTCATCGCCTCGGAGTATCTCTACCGATTCTTTCCCGATCATCACGAAGGGCATTTATCTGTAAATTTTCTTCTGATAAGTTAACAATTGAACAAATTTTAATTGTTTTGACCACTTGATCTCTAGCTCCTCCGAAGCTCCTTGGTCAACAATAGAACACAGGCACTAGTTTGTGATGAATTAGGTATGGCTAAGTACGTAATGAGGTCAGATCCAAGGGGAGACTTAAAGACCAAGGATAGGGCTGATCTTTTGGAAGCATTCCTAGGAGCACTGTACGTGGATCAAGGGCTTTCACCTTGTGTCGCATTTTGCCGCGTTTGCTTCATTCCACGGTACGATATAATTTAATACTCTGTAGATAATTACTTATGGTTACTCTATTATGATCACAGGTTGACAAATTCCATTGTGAGCCAAGAGTGGAATGATCCCAAGTCAAAACTTCAGCAATGCTGCCTTACACTCCGAGCCATGAATGGACGTGAGCCGGATATTCCTGTTTACAAAGTCATCGAGTCCCTGGGGCCTACAAATACGCGTATCTATATTGTCGCCGTTTATTTCAGGGGAAAGCGCCTAGCATGTGGTGGAGGTAAGAGTGTTGTTGGTCGTACTTAATTGCAGCAGCAATTATTATCGGTGTGCAAGTTTTTTTTTGTTAATATTTGTAGGGCATAGTATTCAAGATGCTGAGATGTGTGCTGCGGCATCAGCTCTCAAGCAAAGTGGAAAGCTATTTCCTCAGTTGCGTCACCAAAAGAAAGTGATTAGTAGAACAACGCACCAACGTCGCTCTAAATAAGTTATTCGAATTTACAGTTCAGTCATTTTAAAGCTTGTTTTTTAATTAATATTTGTCAAGTTATGATAAAAAGCAATAACACTAAAATCAATTTATACATGTTATGAGAATATGATTTAACTGTTAACTACATATGCAAAGGGATTTCGATTGGGTACATGAGGTTCAAAATATCCTGCTGCGTTAAAAATATTCTATTGTAAATAAATTTCATGAATCTTTTGAAGGTCGAAAGACACTGGTAACTTCATTTGTATTGCTTTGGCCACAATTCATTTGTTTCAGGGACCTGCTAGGGCGTCTACACGTGGAACCCAGAAGCTTTCAATTGGACTAACGTGACTAATGTAATTCACACCACCTCCCAATTGCGTAATTTCAAGGAAATGTACCACCTTGGCTTTCTTTCCTACGAGACAGGATGTGGGATGTATTTTGACTTCAACTGATTGGAAGTCGGCTCTTCGTGTTCGATAGATGTTGTCCTCTTCTAGAATTGCTACGTTGCAAGGTAATGTGGTAACGAAGAGGCGTCGAAGCTGCTCACTCATCTGCAACGAGTCACATTTCATGGTTCCTAAGTCAGGTACTGCTGGAGTTCTTGCCGCATATGCGTAAAGCTGTTTTCGGACTTTAGTTGCGAATTGTAAGGCTCTGAAAGCAATCATAATAAATAACGTTGCACATCACCTGATCCATTTCTAATTAAAGTCCGGGAGTTGACGGCGCTAAATGACCGATTTTAGTTGAAATGAATTATACAGGCAAATATCTATGCAGGCGATACCTGATATTGAATTTATATGTTTGGCAAAACTCCTTCTTTCGCTTGGAATGTCTAAATGCTGTCATAATTTTGTAATACGTCACCAAATCTCCGTCACCAGCGTAGAAGTGCTCTCGCTTCTTTTCCACCACTTCACTGCATTGCATAATAAATGGCTCGGAAGACAGAATAGAGACAATTACAGAAACCTCATGAAATAGCTTGTGTCGAAGGGAAACCAATAGAATTGCGGCGAACTTAGCATCGACGGGAGCGTTGGCCATGTTTCGTCCAGCTTCTGTTAGAGATATAGGCTCATCAATTGAGGTAATCGCTCCATAGTTCTTTAGCTCTGACAACCCCAGGAGCAATGACTATGAAATGGCAGAAATTATACTTCAGTAGCATACAATTTAATTGACTTTTAACAAAAGATTAAATTAAAATCCTTACGCCAGACGTTGGCTCTTGCAACCACGGCCACTGCGAAGGTCGAACTTCTCCTAAGCCCAACACCAACAAAAGCATTTTGGTAATACTAGCGTGTTCAATTTCTGGTTCTGGAAAATCACAAAAATCTCGAAACTCATCGTTCGTATAGAAGCGATAGCAAACGCCATCTGATTCTCTCCCAGCTCTGCCACTTCGTTGATATGCTTCAGCCTTCGAGATTCTTTTAATTTGTAGTGCCTCATACCCTTGTCCAAGAATAACCCTGGTTTTAGATTATGAAACAAAGTGTCAGCGATAATTGAAACCATTGAGTTACAGTGTTTGTTTACTTCCACAAATCTTACTTGCGTTTGACATAACCGGAGTCTAGAACTATAGATATCCCAGGAATCGTTAGGCTTGTTTCAGCAATGTTCGTGCTAATTACAACTCGTCGATAACCTACTTTTGTTTGAGAAATGGCCTTCACCTGCGCTTCATGCGACAGGGCCGAGTACAATGGCAGGACCACCAACATGTCCAAGTTGTATGACTTCAATACTGTCACGATTGTATTGATTTCTTCACGACCGGGAAGAAATGCTAAAATATGATTGCTGCCAAAATTTTAATAATATTTTATTTTTTTATTTTTTCATAATAATCGAGTAATTGTTAAATAGCTTACTCAATTGGTTCAGTATTGTGAAGATCGCAAATTTTGGAAATCATCCCCGACACGTACTCTGAATTCAGAGTTGTAATGTTGAACAATTCAATCTTGTGATTCCGTGGTGTGATTACGACACCCGACGAACTAAAAATAAGATTCTTAATATCAATTATTACTCGAACATTATAAACTAATTTTACGGTCCGTTAAAACTGAATGTTAATGAGAATATCTATTTAAGAGTCACAAAAACTTGGGGTCTTATTTTTAAGTACACTTGTTTGTAATCTCCAGTTCATGAAACCTATCTTCATCCAGTAAGAATATTATATATATTTTATTCTAATAAAACGCTAGGTAGAATCATACTTACTTGGGAAAGAGATCTCCAAGTCGCCGCATGTCCAATGTGGCACTCATTATAACAACTTTCAATGGACCCAAATGTTGCTTACTACCCTCATTTCTAGCAGCACTGGCCTTCTTAAGTACTGAAAGTAGCATATCTGTGTTCATAGTACGCTCATGCACTTCATCCAGGATGACTACTGAATATTTGGATAAATCTGGATCACTCTGAACTTCTTTTACAAGTAATCCATCTGTGACAAACTTAATAAGTGTATTCGGAGACAGACACTCGTCAAATCGAACAGCATATCCTACTGTCTGACCAATTTCTTCTCCCCGCTCTTCCGCAACACGCTTTGCAAGACTTATTGCTGCAATTCGACGCGGCTAGAACAAATAGGTAGAAAAATACATGTTACTACTACGTACTAAACGTCCTTTACCTTTGCAATAAAATAACCTGATTTTATAATAGCAGATATGGAAGATATCGGAAGTCGAAATATTACCTGTGTAATTGCAATCAGTTTCCCGTCGTTCAGATTTTCATCCAGAACCATTTGTGGCACCTGCGTTGTTTTTCCAGAAGCTGTCTGTCCAACGATCATGACTACATTATGTTGCTTGATTCTCTTTACTATTCTGAAAATATGTATTTTAGGCTCGTTGAAATAGTGTTGAAAATATCAACTTGATATTGATAAGTATAGGCATTTCGGGAGATCGTGAATAAGTGATATATCTTTTGGAAAATGAGAATCCACCCTTCCCCAAATCCACAATTGTTTTGGTCAAAATACTCACTTCCGCTTTTCTGCAAATACAGGAAGTTGATTGTCATCATTTTCGTCAGGAGTCAAGGGCCTCTGTGCTGTAATTTGTGTGCGCTCAGTTGATGCCTTCCTTTCTCGCTGAGTGATAGACGCTGTACCTGTTCCAATTTCAAGGGCAGAACGTTTTGGACCCTCCGGAACGCGATCCTTGGAACCTTCCGACAAACTACGATATTGGTATGCGACATGGTTCTCTTTGGAAATCTGTGGGTTTCATATTATTTTGATTAATTTTGCAAATACAACGTTTAATATTCTGGAAAACGAGTCGTAAAGGTACAACTTACCATTGTCAATGCCGGTCCAAGTCCAACATCGTTGATTCTCTTTCTCTTAGACGGCATGCTCGTCTAGAAGGTTGTTTCTTAACTGTAATCGCAATCCACGTATTGATTGCCTAGCACTCCTGGCTAATCAATCAATTGATTTCATCCAACCTTAAGTTAACTAATCACGAAACCGCTCCATTCAATCGTTTTACCCACATGGAATGGAACTTTATTTTGTCCGTATTATCAACACACAACGACCAAAGCTCGGCACAAATGGTGTAGAAGCTTGCAATACTTTGTCATTAAAGTTCATTAATTCGTTGCCAAGCGACATTGGGCTAGCCTATCCCAAAATCCGAATAATGGCATAGCACTTTGTCATTAGGCGGGGGCGGGATATAAAACTTATTTTTAATTGTTCCTTAAAACCCAACATGTTAATTCGTTGAGTTTTCTTTACCAATCTAATTATTTCAACTAAAATGAGTTTTGTTAAACATTAAAGTCTTGAACATAGATGTTAGAAACTCAGAGTGAAAACTCAAACACTCAGAAACTCACACACTCTTCACTCAAAACTCACGAGTTTGAGTGTCGAGTTTGTGAGTGGGAAAGTTTGGAAGAGTGTGA
>VYYI01004510.1:0-10326 GCA_021029175.1 Bilobella aurantiaca
AGCAATGGTTCCCCACGTATTTAGTATCAACCACTTATCAATTTCTTTCGTATAACCTTACCGATTGTGTTGTACCATGGCTATCAAACAGCTGCATAACATCAAAATGCGTACAAAAATTTTTCCTGTACATCCTTTTTTTAACTGTCTATAATATAAAGATGTTTGTCAAAATTCTTAGTTATTAATTCCCATTCGTGGAGCTCGGCGAGGATTAGTACGTGTTGAGGAGAGTTTTTGTGAAACCGTTACGCCTACACAGCGTATACAGCTAATAAAAACTAACCATTGCTATGGCGAAAAGTATATAATTACAACAGTGCGACGATTTCCGTCTGTCTGAGTGTTTATTTGCAATGCACCGCTGGAGCCACAGGCTCTATACTTTGTTGAAGTGGCTTTTGACCAAATTCCAATCAGAAACTAACTTAGATACTTGCAACGTATTTTCTTCTACTACGTTTAAAGCTGTTGTTTGCAAAATATGAAATGTTGATAGCTGGGTTGGACGTTTTTGTGCGTTTGAAAAAGAGCCGGTAGATCCAAATATTGTAAAATATCATTACAAGGGAAATTTTTTAATAGAAACAGGTTAGTTATCTGAAATCTGCGATAGTTGACAAAACAGTTTATCATAAGGTTCACTTTTACAATTGACTTTCCTTGTTAATTATTTTAGTAAAATATGTCCACCAATAGATTGGAAGTTGGGAAGACGCATGGTGCTTTCAATCAATCAAGTTTATTTGATGTAGGCTCACCCATACCAACATGGTGCTTTCAATGGGATTGCACCCTTCTGGGTTACCGCCCTACATCTAAACAGTACATTTTTTTGGTTTTTGAATAAGAGGCATTAATTCTCACTTGACTAAAAACTGCGAAATCATAGGAACATTCTTAGTTAAGGTACCCTCCTTGGAAACGTCTTGCTCCTTGGTAGGTCGCATTTGGCTGGAGGAGTGCTTCTTATAATATGAATGCGTACGTATAAATATATACCTTATAATATTTGTCAATTAACACTTTAAAGACTTGAGCTTGGCCTTAAATATCAAAGCAAGAAATTTCTTTTCGAAATATGAATATTTTTTCAAATGTTGCTTCAGATAAAATTTTATATTGATCCCAATCACTTAGGCGACAGCTGACACTTTCTGCATTATTTCTATGGCACGAAAATTGACACCAAAATTTGAATATTATTTTTGGGGGTTTCCAAACATTTCAGGAAACATATGATTAATGATGGTCCCAATGTTTCAGTTGGCCCCGAAGAATTTTTATTCATAATCCTCTGATTTCCAAAGCTAACATTTTTTGAGGCATTTTGTAGGAGGGGTAATGAGGATGCCCAATATCAACACATTTTTGCTCATAACATTTGAAAGAAATAAAAAATTGGAAATGTTGATCCCAAACCGAATGGAGTCGAGTCGAACGTAATAATTGTAAGTGCGGTAAAACAGTAGTAGGAACATTTCTGTACACAAATGAGAATTTTGCCAAAAGAGTTAGTTAGGATAAAAATGCAAATTTATGCACATGTTTGACTTGTAAGAATATGTCGCATTAATCTTAGCATCAATAATACGTTTTTAAATCTCAAAATAAGTAATAAGTGTTTGAGTAGCCTCTAAATAAAAAGTGTTTACGTAATGTCTTGTCAAAATTCAGAGTAATCATAATTAATCATTTATAAAAACAAGAAACTGAAGTTATTCAAATTAGAATACTGTTTCCACGCGAACATTTAAAGTTGACCTGACTGCTCTGGGTTGACTTGCCCTATACCTCAACATCGCGTATTCCTGAATTTTTAATACTACATTGTGGATATTCAAAATAAATACTAGGCTTTGTTTTTATTTAAAGAAAGAATTGAGAACGTGTTCCTGTTTCTTTTTTTCAATCAGCATTTGAACAACCGAATGCCGGAAGATAGACATTGACTGTAAACCAACTAGTCTAAATGGTTACCAATGGATTCGACCAATTATTTAGATGTTTGGCTTTCTTGTAGAATTGAGCGTGAAATGTTTATTGGTCAGGATAATCATAGCTTTTTGCTTTCATGCAAAACTAGCACAAACCCAGAAATCAATTTTCCGGTATTTGGAATTGGGAAGGGTAACCTTTTCAATCTTGACCTAATAAAATTTTACGATAGATGAGCCGCTGCCGACTGGCAAAAAAAATTACAAGTTATAGTGATGGAAAAGGCAGCGTTAAAATATTGGGATTTAACATTTTGAATTTAATTTTAGTATTAAGTTATTTTTTATAAGTTATTATGTTATTTTGTGTCATTTGTTCACTAAGGCCAAACATTGGAATGAAATGTATACATCACAATTGATTTTATTTCATATACCGAATTAGTGTTTGATTAAACAACCCAAACATACGAGGTACATCAAAGGCATTACTTGGAGAAGAAATATTTAGGTACAACCATATAGCACTAACAATTTGACTAACTACCTTATATATATATATATTATCGACCGTTAGTAAGTGATAATCATACTTTTGATTTCAAAAGGATCAGCCAATATATCATGCAAGCTTTGTCTCTCTCTAAATGTACTGTTGTCAATCCCGGTTAATGCAGACTCCACTATCTGTTTTACAATTATCCTATTAAATGTCGTTCCTTGACGGAACAGTCCCTTACTTCCTCTTACGCAACTGGGTGTAACGTTATCAGTACTAGTGGGACTTTGTATTGTTTGTGAAGGTATTGGTTGACAAAGGTAGGCTAGTTTTTGTACAATAAGTAAAGCATTTGGAGCTGGTAAAGCTGCATCTACGTCAAACTTACTTTCGTTTGAGATAGTTCTAAAGTTTATAAGATGTGTGTCACAGGGTAACGAAGTGGATAGCAAAGATAGAGGTCGTGGCGATAGAGATTTCTTTAAAGCATTTTCGTAGTCGACAATAAGTAGCGATGGTGGGAAGCTTAGTGAATGTGTCTGGTGGTGAGCTGCAAGGGATAGCACCAAATTCTTATAGGAATCTTTCAGGTTATCTTCTTGTTTCCCCCCATCGGATAGTCCAATATTTTCTAAAAGTATCACATAGTTTGATATCGTTTCTCGATTATCTGTTACACCCTCTCCCATTCCCCGTGCATCGTCATACACCGTTCGACGCTCCACCAAAGTTTCGAGTCGTCCTCTTTCATATGACGAAAACCCATGGGCTCTATCCACCATAACTGAGAATCGGACTCCTCGTGACTCATCTTGAATGTACGAGATAGTGTTCACCGGATAATAGTTCCCTTCAAGGGAAATCTTGGATATCTTTGTTCGTTTCTCGATAGTAAAACCGCTCTGATCTGTGTAGAAAGTGGGTATGGGTCCCACAACTCCCCCGTTGGGGGCGAACGTTGTCGAATCCAAATCAGTATCAAAGCGCATAAACATTTCACCCTTTTTGCTTCCGAGGTTCACTTTGCTTTGGATGTAAATTCCGTTCTCAAAAAGGGCTCCGCCAGCATGCATGATTTGAGTCGATAGCACCAGCTGCTCCGCTGCGACAGATAGTTCAGAAGAGAGTGGCCCAGATACAATGAAGATATCTTTATTTGAAGTGGGGAGGGGTATTGACTGCAGAAAATAATATTTTTCAAATTTTTATTTTTCATGTAATTCGATCTTCATTATAAAAAGAAAAAGGCTGCGATTTAATTGCCCTAGCCGTGGAGCATGAGTACAAGTTTATATTGCAAACTTTTCTATTCTTTAATTTTCATTTGTTTGTTGTTATTATTAAAAAATGTTGTCAAAATTGGGCATTCAAAGCAATATTTTACAGCCAATTGCTATACTATCTCACCGCTTACTAATTAATATTTAAACTTGTTGAAATCCTTACCTCAGGGTCAGTTGTATCCAGTTTCAACAGATAAGCACCGCTCCGAAAGTCTACTGACTTGTAAACTCCAAACGTTAATTTGGAGTTAACTGCAATGTGCTCATCTAGCATTTTAATTCCTAGTAAATATCCCGTGGCTCGATCAAAGAGTAATTGCATTCTCTCGCTTGTCAACTGGATATTTCCCGCCTGTATGATAACATTGCTACATGTAAGATAATTTATTAGTGTATACAATTTCTTATGATTATCCTAATATCTGCCATTTACTTCCACTGTAACTATTACAAACAAATAACTTTTGACAATTTACATTCATATAACCGTATAACAATTTCTTATTTTACAAGTTGGATTTACAGGTGCATGCAAAATCAATGTTGGCTAGTTTGCCAGAAACATGAAAATACGTTGAAAAATATATCTTAAATATAATCTTGTGTGAACATGTTATAAGTTTTAAATTTTAATGTTCTTGATTCTCACCTCAAATGAATGAATTTCAAAAAGCCCTCTTGGTCCCGTGCAATTCGTGCAGTAGACAGAGGCAGGTACTGCAATATTTGGATCATTTGGCGTTACTTTAGATATTACAAAGTTTGTAACAGATAGTGGCGCCAATGTGACTATGAAACTGAGTTCGAAGAGTGACGAAGTTATTGTTGGAGAAGAACCTTTGAGATCCATAATGGGATTGAGCTGAAAATTGAAAATTGAATAAAATACAACTCTCTAACATAGAATGTAATCAAGCATACAGTCCAATAAGCGATAACAAAAACGACAATTCAAACAAATCAAATAGTAAAAACAAATTGCTAACAAAAAAAACAATAATAAAATGTTACATAATATCTTACCTGTGAAGGAACACTTTCTCCGTTCGGGCCCATGACCTTGACATTTCTGTTGTTGACGATAACCTTTGCTAAATGACTCCTTATCCAGCCCAAGTTGTTAAATAACACAATTTTCCTATCTTCACTAGTTTCGTTTCCAAGTTTTATGACCACTTTCTTAGGAAGGTTGCCAAAGGATGCTTGTTCGTAGTCGAGAGAGAGGTGAGCATTTCCCACTTGACCATTCAGAAGGACACTTATTGCGATTTTCTGAATCTTCATGCTGTTCTGTTTGGCCTCTAGCAGTTTCTGCCCATAATCATCCATTGTTTTTGCCTACATTTAGAAAAAAAGCAAATAATGTCTTAATAATTCACAAATAACATATAATTTTATGTCTCATCGGTAAGGCCGTCCAGCATTTTCTACTCTAGATTAATAGGACAACATTTAAAACAATATTTTAAATCCAAAGTCTTTATTAGCTTGTGATTTAGAAACTAGCAATCATTGAAACGGAAATTGTCAATTTTAGCTAAAAAGAGCTAGAAATGTTCAGAATTTGATTTTACTTTTGCTACTCAGCTTTCATACGATTTTAAAAGCGATTTCGACGTGACTCACCTTGCTAGTACCCGTAGCTGCGTCATGATGTGAAAACAGCGCAAGCCACCGACGTGCTATTTGCAGGTGTTCGTACTCCCTTGTCAAAACTGTTACACTATTTTCCCACACTTTTTGCCGAGCTAGTGCCATTGCAAAAGTATATAGAATTTCGGCACTTCGTAGAGCATTTTCTGTCTCTCTGTAAAATTTCTTCCAGTAAGGTCGCGTTCCAAAGTACCCAGTCCAGTAGGCTGGTCTTCCTTCACTGAAAATGTCGCTGTAAGCAAAAAAGTCCCCAGAAAATGTTGGAAACTCCTGGGTCCGTTCCTGAACAGCCTGCGAAATGTCAGAAGTTTTTGGTTATGGAAAATATTGGTTAAATTTAGGTCATTTTATGTTTGGTTTACAAGGATATAACATAAATTAAGTTATTTGTTACAATTTAATCGAGTTAAATTAACTACACTGCAATTGAAGGGAAATAACATTCCAAATTCCACTTATAGACATCTTAAGAGTATTTTGGTTTTATAATTTTAGTTGTTTTGCTTAAATTTGGAGCGAAATTTCCAACCAAAATTCTGCTTCGAAGCTATCGAGCCCTAAAGTAGTACTAAAAATCTGACTTGAATTTAGAATTTTTGAGTTGAATTATAACAAGTTTCTCTAAAATCAACTATTATAGTTTGATCAAGAAATTAATTGAATTTGGAAGTTTCTTCAAGAGACGAACCCTAAAACCTTACGTTAACAAATGACCCTGATTTATGTGTATATTTTCTTAGTTTACATTTTTGGCATACCTTGAAATATTCTGAAATCGTTCCAAACTGTAACTCGGCATTGTACTTGGCCTTATTTGCATTTATGTAATTAAAGAGTGCAAGATAGTTGTAGTACTGCTGATTCCACTCGACGGGATAGTTGTATCGAAAATCGTCTCCTAAGGATACAAGAGCAACGTTATGGGGGAAGAGAGACGCAGCCTTTGAGTACTGTTCTAAGAGCAACTCAGCCTTGGCTTTCAAATTCAGCTTAGTGATTGGCTGCATGATGTAGGCGTTTTCCGAGTGCTCTTCTGGGATACTTCGAAAGTCAAAATTGAGGCAAACCTTATGAAAAAAAATTAAAAGTGAAAAGTTAAGATCACAAAGAACACTATTTTGAAAACTTTTTTTTGAAAGTAAACTTGAAATGAAAACAAACTTACGTGTGGAGCTGGGCCCTGTTTAAAACCATTATCATTTCATTATGCTTTGTTGACATGAATTAAAAAAGTTTTGAAAAGAGATGATGTTCTTCTCACGCAAGAGTGCTTAATTGAGTAAATATCAAAAGGAGCGTTGTGACAAAGAATGTTGTGACGATTTCCAGCATCCCATCTCTGCACCCACTTGAAGTCGCCACTTTGGTGTTCGGCCAAGTATTTCTTCCAAGCATAATGTATTCTCTGAAAGCAAAGTGGTGCATTTTATATTAATATTTGTACATATACTTGGCAATAAAACCCGTCCAAGGACAAAAGGCTTGAAATTGAACCTTTCATTTTTTCTGCTTACCTGAATAATCATGGCATCCAACCCTGCGGTTTTCAGAATGTACGGAAACGTGGAGCCGTGCCCTACAAATTTTTGTGATTAAATACTTCTTACTAGAGCAAAATTACATTTCGTTGTTTACTGAACAATAAAAAACAGTAAAATATATCAGGACCAGAAGACCATATTAGAGTGTGGAGTGAGTTGTGACAAAATCTGACACCATGTGAAGACACATTTCATACATCATTAATGTGTTAAAAAATAATGAAAACAATATTTAATTCTAATGGAAAACCAACATTACAATAAAAAACACTTTTTTCATCTCCTTAAATTAATGATAGCATTTTACCTTAAATTTAATTAATATGCTCACAATTATTTACGTTATTATTATTAACTCAGCAGCACATTTACGTGAAAGCCAGATAATATGTTAGAAATTATTTACATGTCAAAAATACTCGTTAACTATTTAAAAAATTAAATAACTCACAATTCCCTACAGTATTGCAATGTTTTAGGTTGGATTGGAGTTTTAACACAAGAGTCATAATTTCTACAAGAATTAATTGGTTCTCTCTCGAATGAGATTTTAGCACAATCCACTTTGCACCCTTATACATGCTGTCACCGGGAAATTTTCTAAATTGTAACATAATTTGTTCAGTAAGCGGATTTGCCTCTACTTATGAGTTTTACTTGAGAAAAATAGTAAAAATTAGTTAATTAGACTGGAGAATTTGTAAATTATTTAATCAAATAATTGATTTGCATTAGCTAATTCTTACCAAAGGGATCAACAGACCACGACGTTTTAGGAACAACATTTAGGTGAGCCTTGACCCACTGATGGCCTTCCACCAATTGGTCAATCATTGAGTATAAGTTTACGCCGGCTTCATCCTTTTAGTAAAAAAAATTATCAAATTATGATTAACTCAAAATTTGAAATTGAAATTAAAGATCTCAAGATCAAAAATTCAAAATTCAGATTTCAAAATTTACAAATTCAACATGTTCAGGTTTTCAATTTTTGAATTTCAAAGTTTTGGTGTCAAAACTCAGAAATTAAAATTTGCTTGAGTTTACCGTCATTGTCCACCCGCCCGTTGCAATTTCTATCCTCCCTTCAGCTACCAGCTTTTTCAAGGCCTCTCGCCTCGAAGGATGTGCGTATTTGTACCACTTGTCCAGAAATGAGATTTCGCTGAATTGAAACTTCATGAGCGGAAGCTCTTGCAGCTTGTCAACAGCATTGTCAATGATGTTTCTGACCTTCTGCTCAAAGTAACCTTCAAAGGTCAGGAGCCATCCAGGGTCAGTGTGCGAATGCGGAATGACAAAGACCTTGAGAAGGGGAGTTTCGTCCGATTCCTTCACTTTCTTGTATCGATCTTCAAAAAATGTGTTCCAGTAATCTCGGCCTTCTACCCATTTTGCCTAGAAAAAATTTTAGAAATTGGTTTAAAGACAAAATATTATCAATTCTTGTATAGTTATAATATATATCTATTTTCACAAACATGTATAGGCAGATAGATGTAGAATATAAGTGCTTTCAAACTAAAACAATAAACCATGTATTTTCAAAAAGGATGAAAAAAATATGTTGTTTATTTTGAAACAATGAGGGATTCAAAATATGAAAATCTTCACAAATCAGAAAGTTTCAGTGAGGCATGAGATATACCATATTAAGATGCTCGAAACGCTATATGATCCCATAAAGTGCGTATTTTTTAGACCAGCTTCTATCTCAGACTTGTAATTAAGCATAAGTCTCAAAGCCATTTTGCTAAATTGGTTTAATTTGAAAGCACTCTTGAAAATTGTATTAAATAGCTTCAATTTATATATTAAACTCAATTTTACATTTCGATATCAACTTACATCAAATGCGAGGGACGGATATATTTTGTTACTATCCAAATCCGGAACAAATTCCTTGAGTACTGTGCAAGTGGTTGATTCCGTATCTGCGTTGAAACGGCCTTCACTTCTCGTAAAATTATAACGACTAGATACATCTTGTAGTTCGATAGTATCTTGAACGAGGTTTGACATAGTTTTGCTTGGTAGAGTTGGTGTAGATTCTTCTACAAGAAATATCCCTCCAAATATATAGATAACGGTTAGGACAACCGATCCAGCAACCAAGGCCAAGACTAGCACACGAAGGTGCCTTGGCCGAAAAAACTGAGGTATGCTTCTGTCCGGCATACTTAACGGGTCTGCTTTTATAAGGTTTAACTAGATTTGTTTGTGACCCTGAAAATGGTTAGGAGTAACCTAATTTAGGGGTAACCAAGCGTAAACTTGGTTAAACCAGAAGTTAACTCCAATGTCCTTCTTATGTCGAACAAGATACAGCAACTCACTTTGCGGCAAGCAATCCAGTTGCTTCAATTAAATGTTGCTAAAAGTTGCAACAATGCAGCAGCAGTTTGAGCCAGGTACTGATTTTGGAAGCTTCTGTCCATTTGTAAATTGCAGTTAAATTTTTATGATTCGTTCTTTTCCTCGCATCATCGCTATAACGTGGTCTATAAGAATTTAAACAAAGGAAAAGTGTTAAATTGAATGCTCAAATCAGCAGCAATGCTATGCTTCTAATGTTAATAATTTCGTTAACTGTTCCGCTAATCTGTTTACCTTCTTCACAACTGTTTAAACAGAGAAGAATAAGAAGCCTTACATAATATAGTGAATATTACAAATATTTGAATTTTCAAATATTTACATTACAACTTTGAATAATTTAATAAAAATATGTAATGTATTTTCCTTGTTTGTCCATTTGTTTGCGTTATCAAATATATCGATTATCATTTCAAAAACGTTATATTTGTTACCTACTTTCATCCAAGATACTGTTGCCATACTCCTCTTCTGATTGACCTTACACAAATTACTCAGATTTGAGTTCATCTTGGAACTTCTCCAGTTATAACATACTGTTGCTGTTTGGATTGTTCTTGCTATAGATGCTGCACTTTCTTCAAATGTTAACTAAAATTTGTTTGTTATCTCACTTTTTACAGGACTTTGCATTGCTTGAATTAGAAAAATTATTTGGAAAACATATCTATGGAGCTATGGAATTACATTTCCTAGTTAAACAATCCGTTAGTAGAATAGAACTATGGATGGAGGTACATTTAGAGTCCATTGAACACACACAAAACAGTAAATCACTTCAATCTGCCAACTTCCGGGATACTTTTTCATGACTAGCGAATCTTCCTTATTTCAATGTTATCTAAGGATCAGATGATCCTTTCCCTGCCATTTAGGCCACACAAGTGCTCCAAGGCAAACCACGTGAAAGCCCTCTTATCCGCAAGGGATGAAAATAAGTTTTCCTTTTTTTGGGAGTATATAGGCTCATGATCTAACCAGCCCTTCCTGTTACAAGGGAGCCCTTAAAACATCAAAGTTTTTTTTTTCAATTTCAA
>VYYI01004511.1:0-10326 GCA_021029175.1 Bilobella aurantiaca
GAAATAAATTAATTCATATTAAAAAAAAATTAACAAAATGGTGCGGTATAATACAAAATTAAATATTAGTTGACTCACTTATTTAAATTTAAATATTTAAATATTTAAAAACTGATCCAAAATTGATGCTGATAACGTTATAAACCTTTTATTATCAAAATAACAATTTTCTTGTTAATGATTGAGGGCCCTGAGATGTTTCTACAAGTTTAGTTGAACGATGGTAAGTCTCTGTTTTCAGGCCACCACCAAAGTAGGTCTTTTACCTGTTTTTATTGGGACATTTAATTGTAACGCTAAATTAGTTTATAACTATTTTAGTAATATAGTTAAATATACAGACATACCGTGCATATCACAAGAAATTGGACCGACGAAAGCCAATAAATCATTTATTTCGGTAAACATTGGGAGTCATGGGAAACCATGAAAAGGAATTTGAAGAACCTGGGATTTTAAAATCATGTTCACACAGTATAAAGTGTCTAGTTTTCAAGTCTAGTGCGTTAAGCACGGTATAAATTAGTTGATAGTTATCAAGAGTGTGGCATTTTAATTTTTTACAATTTCAATTTACTAAATTTGCTAAAACTAAATTAGTTTTAGCTCTAAATATGCAAACATTATAAAGTTTAGTACAGAGTAATCAAAGGGTGGTAATATTAATTATGTCTTAATTGTAGTACTTTAACACGTAACCTAGGAATCTCAGTTCGTGTTGACTAGGGCTTTGTCAATTGTGAAATAAATAAAATAAAATCATTATAATTAATTATAGTAATTGATTTTTCAAATGTTCGTTTTATGAATATTTCACTTTTCGAATTATTGACATACATTAGTGTTGTACACTTTTTTTTTGCATTTTTAAACTGTCAAAAATTTTAAACGAGGATTCATAATCAATAACATTAGTCATGTTTTTCAAAAATTAAATTTTTGATTTTGTAATTGTTTCTCACAAAATGTAGATATATTTTTAATTTTATGTATCAATGAATTTTTATTGGAGGATTTTTAATAGACACTAGAAATTATATTTTGACGGATATTTTTTGAAAAAAAAATATATATAAAAAAGAACTTATTTTTTGTAGTATTTGAATTCGCGATACTGAAAGGGGATGCGGTCATGGTGCCCAACTGCGTTCAACCAAGAGTGAACCTAGAGTCAGGTTGGCGAAATTCAAATTGCACATTTGGCAAAACAAAGAATCCTTGTTTACATTACATTTCCTTGTTTACATTATAACCAATCAATTAAGTTAGTGAATTAACATTTTACTTAACTGATAATGGTAAAAGTTATATTTAAGTTAATATTCAAATGTTATATTGCTGTCTTTCAGCCTCATTTCAAGTGGGCCGTGACCATTGACCTTTAGACACACCTGTAAACAGCGATAAATGGATACTGCAATACTCCTCGTTTGTCTTTACAATATGGTTAGTTCTAATTTACACTGATTTTAAATGGGGGAAAAATGCGTGTCATTGACCTCGGAATTGATTACAGATTGTTCCCCTTGGTATCTTTGGAAACTATCTGTTTACATTCAATGCTTACGCACTTCAGCACCATGTAATTGACCTCTTCTTCAATCCACCTGGCGACCCTAGATTTAGTAAGAAAATATACACAAACAATAAGGCATGAACGTAACCAGGCACCGTGTGGTCATTTGCTAATTTCAAAATTTAGAATTCACTCCTTTTTCATATTCGTGTGTCAGTACATTCCTTGGCGAAAAATGAAAACAATTTAAAATCAAAATTGTCTTAGATGTTCATACAGTTTAATAAAGTAATCGTTTTTTTTTTCAATTTCAGGTATTCAACTGCTTAACATTTGGTTTTCAGGGCATACAACCCTCGCGACGCTCCTCATGTACGGAGCTATGACGGTAAGATACTGTGAACAAAGCGACTACTTTATGTTTCTCTTCGATCTGTCTGTCTGTCTAACCGTCTCGTAGGCATGCTCTCAGAAAAGCGGGAAAGCTAAATAAGTCAGTAAAATTTGGAGTTACGCATGCCCAAAATCAGCAGGTGCCATGCCAATCATGCCAAATGACACACAAAATTGGGGCAATGTGAGTCATGAAATTTTACTTGTAATTTGCAGAAATGAAACATGCACTATGTACAACATGTGGTGCTAACCAAAGGTCGGTATGCTTAAGGTGGTGCTCAACCTCTGTCTAAGCAAGAGGCTCCACGGTGGTCAACCCCACGTTCACTGCCCAGCAGAAACCCCATTAGCTTCAGACCTCAGAACTTCCTCGTCAACCCAAAGGCCGAGGCCACTCTCCCCCACTCACTAGCACACGCATAGGCTAATGTCAAAGAGCATAAAAAAAAACATTATGTGTCAAGTTGCCCCCATTTTGGTTTTTTTTAGAATGGTTCAAATACTGAGCAATTATAAATCTCCAATTGCCCCTTTTCTACCCATTTCAGTTGACTTACATGTAAAATCTCACATTGCCCCTTCGTGCTTTGACCCTGTTTATGAAATGAAATCTCAACCAAAGTGTGTAAATGTCAAATATATCTTCCTAATTTGTAAAGTGCTCACTTCTTGTATTTAAGGGTCTTTCGCTACTTTGTAAAGCACTAACATTAATGACATGTTGTTTTTTCATTGCAGATGGAACAATTCTACTGTTGGATTTGGATCCTGTTTACCATAATCGAACTGTTCATCACAATGGCCTTTCCCTCTGCTTTGGAAACACTGGACTTGCCTCCGTTCGTGGTCAAGATCCTTCTCTGTATGCTAGGAATGCAATGCATTTTTGTACATAACGCAGCCTCTCAATTTCAAGGCAGTAGCATTCTCCAGTACTTTGTCACAATGAAGAGCCCTGTCACTGTCCTTATTGGCCTGGATAATGTAGTAAGTAGTAAAAGCAAATAACAATTTTAAACCATTTTGGAAAAGTTTTTTTTTAAACAATTTCAAAAATTCTTTGCCGTTATTAATTTTTTTTTCTTTTTTTTTCTTTAAGGCCCTCGGTTGTTACTTCTTTATCCCCATGATGTTTGCATCGGACGTAATGGTTTCCCCAATGTATGGATCTGACCTATGGAAGCCAATTCTGTGTAAGCAATTAACCTTTTACCTGTGATAATTGATACGGACTGTGCGATCATACTTTTTATTTATTTTTACAACAATTATTATTTCAAAACTAGCCAAACAAGCCCGACCGTGGACAGTAGTACTGTGACACGCCTGAGTTACTTAAACAAATTTCGCTTTAGATAATTTTGAAAATAACAGTTTGAAAATATGGCTTAGTAAAATGCGTATCTTTGTACTCCTCTCCTAGGACGGGCTTATTTGGAAACAATGTTCACCAATTGCAACTTATCATTTTTTGTTATTTGAATTCTAAAATTGAACTCTATTTATTACGTAAGAGTTACTAATTGATTTTTTAAATACAATTTTAGTGTTCATTCTTGGAGCAACCGCACTGGTCTATCACTCCTATCTTGGCTTAGAGCTTCTTGAGAAAGATCCAAAGGTAATTCGAACAAAAAATATATTTATTTAAAAAAGAAATGACCAAACAAGCCTGTCACATGACAGGGGAATTTTACACAAATTTGTTTTGAAGTGCAAGTGTACGGTATATGTACCTGGTTCTGTGCAAGCATGCACAGTGCCGCATTGGCTAATTAAAAAGTAGGATCATAAAAAACACGGCAATTATTACAGCGAATACCATTATTTCTGTTTCTAGATATTGATGGACATATTACTCACGTGGATGCTGTATTCGTTTGCTGAAGTCGTGTTCTTGACCATGTTTGCCATTTTCAAAGGAAATGCAATACAGAAGAAAATCTTGTTGGTGACCGCCTTCCTCGAACTTATTCAAATATTCCTCATCTACCAAGTTTACGCAAACTATTAGTATGATGCTTGTGAAATATCATAATTCAATTCCAAAAAATTTTAATTGTGTTCTGTAAATAAAATTGGTACATTTTAGCCTCCGTTAAATATTTATATGAGAGAGGAATTTTTCATTACTAAAACTTTATAATATAAAAGTGTTATTTTTTTTATAGAAGTACTTCCCTGTGTAAGTCGCGAGATAATCACACAAAAAGTTACTTACTTAAAAGTTAGTCAGCGCAAGTGCATGCATCAACTTTGGCTTTTAACGCTGATTTTTACTTGTGTGGAAAATCCTCCCGTTCATGCATGTTTGACTTATTTAGAAAAATAAAATTGTACTTCATGAAAGCTAAGCAAAGTATTTTTATTGCAAGTCATTATTTTAATTTACACAAAATATAATATGAGTAAAATATATCACTCCCTACTTAAGACAATATGAGTGACAATTCAGGAAACAGCAAAGCTATACTAATACTACAGCAATTCTAATTGTAGTTATTTGTATAAGTCTGGACCAAAGTTTGTGCCAAAACCACAACACTCCATATTATCCACAGTAATTGTGTAATTTTTTCTGTGTGTCAGCACTTTGCAAATTGCACTTCAAAACTACTATTGCATTTGCATCTCCAAAACTAAAAACCAACTTCAATTGATTGAACATTAAATTGATTAAAACTAAAATCCACCTTGCGTCACACAAGTTTAACACTTGTGGGGGATTCCTAAATCCCCCATAAAACCAAAAAATTTGGTTTTCAGGTTCTTGGTTTTAGAAAATGTTGGGACTTTAACTACACCGGCCATTTATGTAGAGAGTTTGAATTATGTATACCCAGCGCTTTTGTAGCATCGACAACAGGCGAAAAGACGGACAGACTTGTTTGTATGTTAATAAATGGGGTATTTCTACCCACACCGCTCAGGCCTCAAACGGGACCATTGCAGTAACTCCATGCAATACACTGAAGCGTATATAACCAAGTAGCGCATTGTAAGAATAATTACAATGTCTACAGTTTTATTTTAAATATAGCAAGTTTTTGTTTCCTGCGAAAGAAGAAAAGTAGGATAACTTTGAGACAGTTTGGCAAGGAAATTGAGTTCAGCTAGTCAATTGAAGCGTGTGAAAATGGTATATTTTTATTTATTTTTTATTTATATACTTTGAAGGGTCTTCTAGGGGCATAGCCCATGAGACCCGGAATAAGTGAATTATATGTATTCTAAGCTTTGATTGGAGTTCAGTTTGAGAAAGATTGAGTTGAGGATTAACATCGGAAAAGTTCTAATAAATTATCAAATCATAGTATATACTGCTAATTCTACGTGGTAAATTAATAAAATTAAAGTTATGAATAGGATTAGAGTAAGATAGATGGTTTAGCCTATTCGTTGTTTTGCTCCGCTTCTCGCCCTTTCTCCGCCATCTCCTTCAGCCGTTTGTATGACATTTCCTGTTCGAAAGCAGCAACTGCCTGTTGTTTGGCGTGTTTGATTTTGTCATTGCACAGTTTTTTTACAGTCAGGACTGCTCCGAGCACCATGCAGACCACCATTATGAGGATGCATGCGATGAGGAAGTGGAAATAGTATTTTTCGGCGTCTAAGTCATTTTTGAGTAATTCTGTCTGCATTTTTTCTTCCTCCTTTTGCTTTTGGTTGGTATAGGCATTGTATGCCTGTAACATTAGCTGATTATTATACACATCTCCGTAATTCATACCATATCGTTGGGCAAACTCAGTTCCAGAACCAAAGAGTGTTTTGATACCCGTCATGAAAGAGCTGAATATCGTTGGAGTGATTGCGGTGATGGGTCCTGCTAGCGACATTGCTGTGGATTCTGTGACGAGAGACGCGGAGAAGAGGGCGAGGAGAAGAGCCAATAGGGATGCCATTTCTAGAAGCTTTAAAAAACAACAGCAAATTAATGAAAAATAAAATTTTGAAATGGCACTGCTTATTGGAAGTGTAATATAAGGTTATTATATTTAAGTTATTATAAATGTATTATTATTATTACTATTTAGTTATTGCAACTTATTGACGAGAAGAGGAAACTAGATGCGAGAGAGCGGAATAGACAAGTGCTTTGTGTTTGATTCTAAGATTGATAATAGGCTTCGTTACATTTCTGGATGCGTTTTTTAAAGGTTACTTGGAATGTTTATTTTAATTGCCGTTCCATTCTTGTGTTAGTAGTTTTCGGTAGCGAAGGCTTGGAATTATTGCGTGGATAAATTTTTTAATTGAGTCCTTGTCATCAATTTTGAGTTTCTCATTAAGGGCTTCTTGGGTCGGAATTTCCTGTCTGAGGTTGCAGTTACTGTAGATGGGGCATTTGCATACAAAGTGAAATAAGGTGTCTCGTTCGTGGGTATTGCAGGCGTTGCAGAAGGAATCTGGGTCTAATGTGCAAGAGCTTTCTCCTAAGCAGAGGAATCTGCTGCTTGTTCTTAATTGTGCAAATAACCGTTTGAATGAAAGCGGTAAGTTGTTATTTAGGTACTCAGGCACATTTCCGGGATGGATGAGATTTTTGTAAGAGGCGTATTTTGAAGATTCCTCTAGTAGCGTTGCGTCTTGTTTAGTAAAGTAATCCGTAATTAGCCCGAAACTTTTTTTCCAGTCTTTTGGCAAAGGGAAGTTGGAGGGAATTTTCATGTTTTCTAAACCGGTTTTTACTTGCTTCATCCAGTTATATTTTGGATTAACCGGGCCCCGAGAGTCCTCTTCTAGGGCTAGGAGACATATTTTTACTATGCGTTCGTCCGGTAGGCTTAGAATGTTGTCAATGAATTTGAGTGTTTGCGTCCAAAGCTTTACCGCCACATGCTTGGTGTTGGTTTCGAGTCGTAGGACGTATCCAGGTGTATGGTAGTCTAGAAGTAGAAATTTGCGAAGGAAATTATTTTGTGGGTGTTCGAGTGATTTTTGATATCGAAACCATTGTACCAAGTATGCAAAACGCAGTTTTTTTTAGTAGAAATTGTGGCGTAGCTGGAAACGATATGAAGAATACATTTCTGTGAGGCAGAGCACAGGATTCCAACATAAGTAACGTTACGACTTTATCTGTATTTGCCCACTAGCGTGTGGCCGTAGACATGCGAGCATGACGGCTACTATGATCAAAACCCCTTTCAAGCGTTCGGATTAAAGACTCGTAACACAAATTTACATACACTTTGATTTTCAATGAATGACATACGAGACGACCATTCATTTCAATTTGAGTATTTCTTTGCCCAACCAAAAGGAACACGTTCAATCAAAAATTATTCAGATCAAAATATCTAAATCTAATAATAAATCCTAATTGAGCACGGGTTTGAACAATGCTATTTTATTAAGTTGATTTCTCAGGGTGCTAGTAATGATGTTCAATTTTGATACAAATATTGAACATCATTACTAGCATGTAGTTTAAAATACTATTCTTTAATTTGTTTGTATTTTTAATGTTAAAGTTTCTCAACCATAGATAAAAGAAGTATTTTTTATTGGAGCGTAATTTGTAACCGAACGTGCAGCGGCGGTCTATAGCATTGGTCAAACAGTATTCAATTTTTGATTTGAAATTAATAATTTGAAAACAAATTTGGAGCGTAATTGGTGCCTGTAGCGGTTGTAGCAAGCAGTCAACTTAATAAAATAGAATAATTTAGATGAAAAAAAATAGAATTAAAAAAAAATTTAGAGCGTAATTTCTGACCGCGCATGTAGCGGTTGCAGCGAGCTGCCATCTTAATAAAATAGTATTGTTCAAATCCATGTTCAATTTAGATAAAATAGTTTTAAAATTTTCAAAAAGAAATAACTTGGAGCGTAATTGGTGACCGCGCATGTAGCGGCTGCAGCGAGCGGTCAACTTTGTTCAAACCAATGTTCAACATTGGTAAAAAGTGATTTTTTCAGAAAATACTTTGGAGCGTAACTTGTGACCGTGCGAGTAGCGGCTGCAGCGAGCGGTCATTATCTTTGGCAAGCATTACCCAATACCCTGTAGTTAAATTCCCAAAAAAAGTTTGTTGGGCGAAATGGGTTATTTTACTCGAAAAGTGCCATCGGCTTTGTGCCCGTAGGGGGCCATAACACTAAATAAAAAAAATACTCGAAAAGTGCCGATGTATGTGTCAACGGTTGCGATTTGGGGGAAAGTCGAAGAAAGGAGGGGAGCGAAAACTTTGGTCCTAGCTGTACTTTAAACTGCACAAACGACAATCTACGTATAAAATTCCAAGTCAAAAGAATACAGCTTTTTTTTGGAGTACAACAAGTTGTGGTTAGCTGAATTTCTATAACACACATATGCTGAATATATTTACAATAATCTTGTATATTTACAATTGAGATAATACAAATCCTACGACGTTAAAGACATTAGTTAATAAATCCTTTTTGCTTTATTTTGAATCGCTTTAAAAGTTTCAAATCTTGACAGTACAATTCCTGAAAGGCTAGAAAGATGAACTTTACTACAATTAAACTTTTGTAAATAAATTGAATTAACTCCTTTGTGTTATATACTAATATTATAAATCATTGTTGTTACAACGCAATTTTCATAGACTACCAAAGAAATTATAAGCATCCAGCGACAGGAAATAATTTCCCTCTAAAATTTAATAAAAGTTTGCATGACAAAAAGATATAACTGCAAGCAGTTTTTTTTTGTTTTAATAGTCATCTTAATCAATAATTACAATAAAGTAAGAATGCTTAATATAATACTATAATACCAATTTTTGGCAATTTTGTCTGCTATATAGGCTCCTTTTTGGTTTAGGTAGCTAACCTAAATAAACATTGTTCAGGGAATGGTAGTTTCATATGTGGTCACGACAAAATGACTGTTAAGGGTACTACCGTGAAGATCGAAGACTTTTCAAAAAATGACATACTTATTTAACGCGAAACCGGAAACTAATTAAACCAATATTTTATATTCCAAACATATTTGTGTCAAGAAAATGTGCAAACCAAAAATAATTATTATAAAGGTGAATTTTATTCTTACCAACAAGCACAGTTCATAAAAGCTTCAATTACCAAATTGTTGCAAAATTGTTTTTAACTTGACTAATTTTTACCTGTTGTCATAGCGACGAGATACCGCAAATCTCTAGATTAAATTGCCACGGAGTGCCAGTGTTAAATTAATTGTGTAACACAAAACAGCATTGTAGTAAGCAATTAACATTGCGTGATTCAATGACACAAATTTGTAGGATCCCAGAGAAACGTGTATACTCATAGGCTTCAAATGTTTAAAACGGATATTCTTTTGGTGATGGACACATTTAGGCATTTTGGCTAAATTTGAGTTAATTGCTTGTAACAATTTGGCCGAATCTCTGTTAATCTGGACACCCAACGGAACGAAAACGTATTTGAAGTTGATTTTATATAGGATTGAGAGGCATATTATCATAACAGTAAAAAGTGTTGGAAGCCTTTTGTAAAAACAAATAATACTCGAGTCTAGCAGAGTTGTGAAAGAAAAAAAACCAGTGAAGATCACAAAAAATGAGATATTAAGGTAGTCTTCGGCTCGCTTGAACTTTAGGGTGACGGAATTGTAATCAGTGTAAACAACTTTCTTAATATTTACCAAAGTCAGGTTAACGTTGGTTAGTTTGGTCAAGTAGGTATTTATACCGAGGAGTACTACGTCTAAGCACACTAAGAATAGCAACGCAGTCCGGGACACAGTCCATAGGAAACAAAACTCCAACAATATTCTTGTGACTGTCGACAAAATGCACATGGTTGGGTTTTGTAATGAGCAAACATTTCCAAATATTAGCCGAAACGCGTACTTGAAGGGATCCAATGAGGCATACACTATTATTACCGTTATTGGAACGGGCAAAATTGCAAAAGCTAACGCATTTATTTTCAAGAATGTGTGAATTCTGCGTTTGTGTTGTCCTCTGTGTGCTCTACGCATCGTAGCTATAAAAACAAATAGTCTATTTTGCTAAATTTGCTAATTTACTTGATTAGCTAAATTTTATTTAAAATTTATCCATCTTAAACAAGGACGTTCTTAGAAATTCTCAGAAAATAATATTTTTTACACATACAATATGTTACTGTGTAGCAGAGTGCCATCTTTGAAGCAGTACAACTTGAAGCTACACAGTAATGCATCCAATAGACGCTTTCTATGTGTCTATTGGATGACTAAAGTCGGTCTGCTAGAAAAGGTTTTTCTATTTTAGGTTAGGTTTAGGTTTCCCTTTCCTTAAGACTATATAAAGTTAAGTAGAATTTTCCGCAAGACTCTGATTTGAGAGTATGCATTGTATGTTTGTAACAGGGAGCCCACTACCTATTAGTTAGGATAGTGAGACTCACGCCGAGCATGCGCGAAAATGGCATATTTCGGTCACTGCTAATGG
>VYYI01004512.1:0-10325 GCA_021029175.1 Bilobella aurantiaca
CTGTAGGATAAATTAAACAAAATTTACATCCTAAAATTTAACTTAAATTGAAATATAAAAGTATTGAAAACAAAGATGACAAATGCTTCCTCTTTTAAATGCCATGCAAACTCGCATCCGTCCAAGGTGGGAGCAGCTAAGAGTTCTAAAAGTAAAAATTCCCGACAAGTAATAGTTCCAAGCAAGTAACAGTTTCAAAAAAAAGTTTAAAATAAATAATTCCAAAAATAAAAGACTGATTACAAATTTAAATTGTAAATTTAAATAATTAATAACTGCTTGGATTATGTTCTGGTTTTGAGGTTTTGGTTATCAATAAATTTGTCAAGTGAATATTGGACAAGCATTAATGAATTAAAGTTGAAAACAACAATTACTGATTCTTTTGCATTGAATCGTCAAAAACAGAGCCAACACTTCACATTTTGTATGATGTAAAATACT
This sequence comes from Bilobella aurantiaca, assembly GCA_021029175.1. Lineage (NCBI taxonomy): Eukaryota > Metazoa > Arthropoda > Collembola > Poduromorpha > Neanuridae > Bilobella > Bilobella aurantiaca. The sequence continues at coordinate 445 of VYYI01004512.1, forward strand.
GCAAATTGAACGATACATTTTCAATTCTGACAAGCGAGGGTACATATAAACTCAAAGCTAAAGTAAGTTTACCAGTAAAATAATATTTGATTCAATAACAATGAGAACAAAATAGCATGCAATTCAGCTAGATTTAGATATCAGGTTTTATTGATAATTTTACTGTTTATAAAATAATATTTTAATATATTATTTATAACACTATTTGAGCTGTGTTTTTCCACAAGTAAAGAATATATCGTTCAGTGGTGCCATGAGTACAGGGCGTTTCCTTAATATATTTAACTACTATATTTAATTTTTCTTCAGTAGCTAGTTTCAAAATCTATTCGAAATCCTGATCCGGTTTCTGAATCGTCCGTTGTAAAGACAACAAGACCCATTTCCCCCGGTAACAGTATAGGGTTAAACCAAGAGTTGGCACAGAATCTATAGTTTAAAAACCAAGAATAAATATGAGAAATTTATTTGTCTATTCCATAATCTTACTCAAAGCTGCGGATCCATCCGCCAATCCTCCATCGGTCGAATGCAAACATGTTGATTTTGTCATAGCAATCAAACTGAATCGAAAAATTGGTGAGAATCACTTGAGTACAGTTAAGTCCATTGCATTCCGATTTGTATTCCCATGGTGCAATCACAAAAACTGAGAGTTCATTATTAGAATATGATTCTCCTTGCGGATGTCTAAAGTAACCTTGTCGACCTTCCAATACTCTATCAACACTGTCGGGTGACAATATAAGTTCAGGTTCTAACTATCTAATCTAACGCAAATCCAGTCCCTGCGTCACTGAGCGTGCTGAAGGTAACTATGGCAATGGTCCCCGGAAGTGTGACTGGATCGGATTCATTCTACCTACAAGGTAATTTGAGCGCTGTAATGACCAACCATTGCATGGCTCAAAATAATAATTCAAAATTTCTAAAAACCTTAAGTAAATAATGTGCACACTCGTGCTGTGTCCAGCAAAATGATAGTGAAAAATCAAATTTTTAAAAATAAAAGTAAAACAGCTCAATATTTCATTAAACCATCTTAGTCATACTTTTATGAATAAGATTGTGCTTGTTTGGCTAATGTACAAAATTGCAAATAAAAATTGTGTGGCATTTTTTGATAAATAGTTTTAAGCGGAACTCGACAAATTACTCCATTCTCACTATTGTTCTGAACTTAAAGTGCAAACAAGTTTGGAAAAATTCAAAATTCGAGATAATTCCAATAAAAAAAAAAGTAATAAATTTGTTGCACTAACATATCGTATGATTTTAGCGTAAGATTGACAGGGAATGTGCCGCTCGACTCGAGCGTTGCAACGTTGATTCTTCCTAAGGTAGGCATCCCGCTTTCAAGCAAATCAAAACGGAGACTTGCAGCTCCATCAAAACGTAAAATCCAAGGGCAAAGTTCGTACAGATCGTAGGCTTGACCTAATTTGTACACTATTCTTACAGAATCTGTTACATGCAACGTTTGGCCGCATTCGCTAGCTGAAATTCAAAAAGTTAAGTTTGCATATAAGGATTTGATTTGTAGTGTTTGAAACAGATTGCATGCGATATATATTACATTACAAAAAAAAGTGCACTTTAAAACACTATTATGAATACGTAAAATTTACAATTGGGTAATATAAGTATGTAGCTTACCAAAGGAATTTGTTTGGTCGAGACATACTGCCTCCGTTTTGCAACCACCGAAGAGTATAAGGCAAAGGCCCACAAAATAAGGAATCATTACTACCACCACTCTTGATACTTTTTATTTAATTATGCGCTTTTAGTTGCAAAATTAATTTTCAATTAGTAACTGAATGTAGGTATACTTATACTTGACTGTTATCTGATGGCGAGTGCTACATTGCAATTTACGCTAAGTGGTGAAAGGAAGGAAGATAATTAAGCAAGCACGTCGGTTAATTTCCATGATAATGTCACAAAACTACGCAAATCGCTGAAAAAACACTTCATAATTGTTTCTATTGCGATAACAAATAGGATAGCTATGTTAACTTGTGTTAATCTGTTTAATCAGGTTGGATTTGGTTTTTACAAATTCTAGATTTGGTAGATAAACTAATTTTTACTTTATCAGTTTATATTACGCTCAACTTAACTGAAGAGCTAAGTGTCGGATGTGACCCTTTAATAAGTTCTCAAGTGCTACAAAGGGAATTTTAACAATTTTTGTGTTCTAAACTTCTAAGGCTGAAAATCATCAAAATTCATTTAGACAAAATTGATAATTCAAGTCTTATTAGGTTTGAACTGTTGAATTTTTTAATAAAATTGTGTTTTTAATAAAAGAGTATCTGCTTGTTTATCGGCTCAGTTAAAGATACTTATACTGTCTGTTTTTGTGTATCTTAAAGTGCAAATCGCGCAACTATCGGTTTGGTACATAACGCATTCTTGCCTCAATGTAAATGCATTTCGGTTGCGAAAATCAGGTAGACTCCGATCAAAGGATCACAATATTGAAATATACAACTTTCACCTTACAGTAATATGACACCATATATGGAACATACCGTTGTTGAGCAGCGTTGTCTGATGGTCGACCCTACGGTTGTACTTTTTTTTTAAATTATTTTTCAGAATCTCACTCCTACATTAGTAAGGTGGTAGCTTTTACACAAATTTTTTTTGAAATTCTTTAATTTTTTTGAAATTTATTGAAAGTTTTACTTAACGTAGGCTAAAATTGAAGTAACAGTGACGAGTGATTATTTTTGGAAGATTAAGGATGCTAAGAAATTCCAATTAAATTTGTTGATGATGTCATACAATTTGCCTAAAACTATTGAATGATTGATAGAACATTTTCAAATTTTAAAAAATAGAAACAGATGTATGAGAAAAATGTCTAATCTATTTCATAAAAGTTATAATTAATAGGCCTTATGCTATGTTCAGCTATGAATGTAAACAGTGAGTTTTACTTATACTCTCGTATTCATGTTGATCTGGGCGTGTCTTATATACAAAAAATTCTACACATCACATTTCATAAAAGCTCCTCGTACTATCGCAACCTTCCTAAAATTTAATATGTAATGTAATAATTATACTCACGATATTTAATAAGTATATTTTAAAAAAACACTCAAAATAAAGCCCAATTAATGAGGCAAGACTACCCTCTTGCATTCTACTACTCAATTAATTTGTAATTGAGTAAGGGTAAATTGTTAACAACTCTCTGCCTCATTAATTGGGCTTGACAAATTAACGAGTCAAACTACCATCAAACACTCTACTACTTTGTTAATTGGTAAAAAGTTAATTACTGAATGGTTTGAAACCCCTACCTAACTGTTTTGAACTTAATTAAGTTAAAGAGTTTACGTTAAAGAGTTACGCTCATACTTTCTACCACTTTGGTAATTGGAAATTAGCTAATGACTGAATGTTTGTCCGCTGAATTTATTTCATCTTAAGCGGGGCTTCTAAATTTTTAATGTAGTTTTGACCTTATCTTCTAAAGATAATGATCTCCAACCATAAACTCTGTTAAACCTTTTTGGGGGCACTACATCAAGATTTTGTTTTTAGATAACCAACCACTAAGACGCATTATTGGGTCTTATGTAACCCTTTACTGAGATCTCAAGAGTGTTGAGAGTGGTCAGTTTGCCTTGTGTCTTTTAGCGAGCAACATTAAGAAGAATTTTGAACAATTAAAATGGTGAAAGTGCGACACGTTCATTTTCCTGATCCACCAAAAGGTAAATTATACATTTATTTATAAAATTTAGAATAGTAGCATGTATGTAATGTATGAGCATTTATTGCATTTAACTATACTTTAAACTTTATTAGGCGAGCACTGGCTAATCAAAATCATGGGGCATGAAGTTAACCGTCCGCATCCAAACAATCCGAATCAAAAATAATGTACTTTTTACCACTGTAAATGGCAAGTGCCGGAAGGCAGTTGTGAGAAGGAGTAAGTATATTAAATTTAAACATTAATGTAAATAAATTAAATGTGGTTAATAGTTGATTAGCAATTATAACTATCCATCACAAGCTAATTGTATTTTTGTTTTGCTTTTTATTTCAGCGAATCCTTTACGGGGGGCCTCGCAAAACGTTTTTCCGTTATCACTTTGACAATAAGGTTAAAAATGTCATCACGAAACGCGGTGGATCCTTTGTAACTCGATTTGCGGGGGGATTCTTCGAATTGTGAAAGAAGCTTATTAAAATGGGCCATCAAAATTTGGTTCTTGCGTACGAGACTTGCCTTAAAAGCAAATACCCAATTCTCTCACTGAGGAAAGCTGTTCTTGATCGAGAAAAAAAGGATGAGAAAATTGATCAAGCGGAAACTGGAGGAGAAGGCGTGGAAACTGTTGAATATTATGAAGCTGAAGTCACCCCGAAAATAATTGAAGTGGATGAAAACGTTGACCCAACATCGTCCCTCAACACGCCTAGGCTCTGTCTTGGAGAAAAGAGCGTAAGTCCAATCATAAGTCCATGGACTCTTGAGCTGGACTTTGAAATTCCGAGTTTAACCGCGTCGGAATTGAAGTTCGACGCTGTGGAAGGGGAAGAGCCTCCTCCCGCTGTTTTCCGTCCGTGGGCTCTTTAGGTATTTTTTATGAGCTTGGAGCACAATAAAAATTTACCCTTCTCAACTTATGACATTTTTTGTTTTTATTACTTTTGTAGCAATAATTTAAAAATCTCTGAAAAGGAGCCTTAGAGAACTTATCAATAAGATAAAAGGTGACAGAAGCCAGTAGGATGTGCCTTTTAAGTTTTTTTAATAAGAAGTACCCTTCATCGATGTCCACCCTTTCTTTTTTTTGTTTTCTCCAGTAAGAAGCCGTCCTCATCTTATCAATAAGATGAAGTCCTCAGGATCAATAGCACCCCTCATCTAGGTCTTATCAATAAGAAGTAGTCCTTCTACATGTAGAATCAATAAAAAGTAACCATCCCACATGTAAGCCTGTGTTATCAATAAAAAACACCCTTACCACTCACTACTCTCTACATCACACGATGGTGAGGAGGCTCATTGCGTGAAGAATTCCAGAAAACGCTCCGCGATATGAGAAGGAGGTTGCAGAATATCATCGCAAGATTTCAACCTTCCCGGGGATAATTAGACACAAGGGTGAGGAGATGGCCCAAACTTTTTGGACATGTTGCGGGGAGAGTAATGAGTACGAGAAGGAGGAAGACCTCGAGACAATGGGAGTGGCGACTGAGGTTATTTGTTATAATCTCATAATATCTTCCGCTGAGCTCATCTTGGATAGGATGAAGGAGGAGATTTGTGTTCCAAATATTAGCCAAATTAGAGAACGCAAGGAAGACAATGAAAAGCCTGGTCCTTCAGCAGTAACTACTCCAATTTCTGAAGTGTTTGGACTTTTGAGAATTCTCCAATAAGAATTACGACTCCAGGTTTGGCCGAGGTGTTTGGTGATGAGCAAGAAAAAGCAACTTGGCGTCATCGCCCTTTTCTACTTTTTCAAGCAATTTTCCAAATTAAGAAAATTGTTCATTTTAATTCTACATTCAAAATACTTACAAGCTCATTTATTGCTTCCCTTAATAAACTGTTTTGAGTCTGCATGAAACAAAAAGAAAACAGTCGAAATAAAAGGTGTTGAGTTGAAGTTTTCATATTTAAGATTATTAGAAAAAATTGAAAACAACAAAACTTGACCATTCTCACTACAACTGAGGGCCATTATGAAGCAAATTAAAAAGAACTGGAAGAAATGATTTACAGTAGTGTAATAAAAAAAGGGGTTTTGCAGTTTTCGATAATAAACTTTTGTGGGGATAGGTAGTAAATTGTCTTGGGCTTACGACATTTTCATGCCCGGTGACCTAGGGTGAACAAATGAGTACCCTTCCACTGTTGATGCTTCTAGTGTTAGCAAGATCATGGGATTCAGAAAATAAGTACCTCTCTTTTAAAGAAATCTTGTACTGCAAATTATTATCTGTATTTAAAAATATTCTGTAATGCATCTTGTCCTTGGGTACAGTAGTGAGTACTATACCTCAATCTTAAAGTGTTAAAACTTTTTAAAACTGGGTGTGCCTGGGCTGTCGGCTGTGAGCTACAACTTCGGAAGTACATTAACCTTCATTAAAATTGAAATTTTATCTTTTTTTAAGCTACTGATTAATTACTCACTAATTTAACAACAACTGGTAGCAGAGGGAGGTTGTTGTTGCTAGCCAGTAAACAGCTAATCAGTGATCAGCGAAAGGTTAAATTTTTGTGACTATTGAACTTGTGTTGGTAAGTTCGACACAACTATCGGGAAATTGACGGAGAATTGGGTGCTCTTTATTGTAAGTGAAAGTAAAATACTTCATAAGCAATGAGGTCGGTAGAAGATGCAGGTTTCCTTGATTGTCGTCAGTGGAGCCAAACCTGGTCCACGTGGTAATGAAAATGATATCCAAGAAAAAATGTGTAAGGAAGACAGTCAAACCGAAGCCTTGTGTCGACATTAAACGCAAATCACGTGATGGGCTGAACATCGGCAGCGAAAATCATAAATGGCTGCAAGCAATTAATTCGAATGCAAATACAATTTATAGGCAGCAAGCCCTGGTTTCCTTTTTTAAGATCAGCGAAAGCAAAACTTTAATATCCGCTTATACGGAGATGGAAACGATCTGAAGGAGTCTCCAGGAGATTTGCGTGACGGTGGTAAATAAAATTGTTTCGGCCCTCCGAGAGCCGAAATGTACAAAAATTAAAGTGATCGTGGTACTCCTTGGCTCAGGACCCTCAGAACATGACCATGCCCTACACTAGGCTCAAGAAAGAGGAAACAGATCAGAAAGCATTGAACCCAGAAGGCATGCTTAGGAAGGTTGAGAAAGCAAGAGCATTTTCCTCTCAGGGTTTAAGTAAGTAGTAACTGCGTTCTCGGAGGAGAAGAGTTCGGGGGTTCAGGAATTTGTGAAAAATACTTTCAGGGGAAATATTGCTCCGCAGCAATGTGACAGCCTATGGATGTGAAGGACGTATGGTATGCGGACCCGGGTTCATCCACCTACATGGCGGAATTCTTAAATTTGGTTTCTGAACAATTCAAATTTTAAAAACTAAACAGGCAAAACATCTGTGCATGCTTTGGGCTTCGGCACCGCCGAGATGCTTGCTCTGAACAGAGGGATTTGGCAGTATAAGTTTCTACGAAACTCTTCATCAATGATGCTGTAAACAGCTTCAGATGACGAGACTTAGTTACAAAATTGAAATGATTTAAAAGGAGCAAGGTTCATTAATCCTCATCGTCCTGGCCCCACCTGCCGAGTTGGGAAAGGAATGCAGATGATGATTTTTTTACCTATGAGGGTAAAGGAGGTGACACTAGAAAGTGGACTTAGAAATTTGGCATAGACGTCTTGGGCACTCAAGTACTCAGTACATCAAAGACAGTATCACTAAGAAAGCAGTCTATGGAACTTCACTAAAGGCAATCAAAGGGCAACATATGGAGAGATGCGAGGACTGTGCATTTGGGAAAAGTGCACGTTTGCCATTTTTTTTCAGTATCAAAACGGAGCTCAGTTGTAAGTCTTGGAACACATTTTGCACCTTTGTGAAGATCAACGTGCGAAAGTTTGGAGGATTGTCCCATTTACTACTTCTAATTGATGATTTCTCTAACTTCCATGGCATTTCTTTCTTAAAAGAAAATGCAGCGGTTTCAGATTTAGTTATCGAGGTACGTCTCAATAAATGAATGCTGTGGATGAGATCCGATAAAAGATCGAAATTTTTATACTGTAAGCTCCAGGATTTTTTCGAAAAGAAAGAAATTATCCATGAAACTACTAAGTGAATTGCCCGGAAGTGAACGGGAGATCACAACGTAGCATTAAAACATTTAAAGACATCTAGAGACTGGACAGAATTGAACAGCGACTGGGCATTCCTCGCCGTGCCCTGAATCATGAAAGGGCATTTACTGAAAATTTGGCTGGAGACTTTATAGACTTATAGGAAAAGCAAGTGAATACTAATATCTGTTTCAACGATTAGTGGGAGGTTATTAATTAGCAAGCAAATTGAAAAGAAACGTCGATGGAACTAAAAAAAAACAAGTTTCACTCCATTTGTAGATTTCCACATTTTTTTCACTTCCGTGCGCAAATACATGCCGCTTGGGCGGCGGCCTTTCGAAATCTTGTCGTATGACCCATGAAAACAAGGCACTTATCATGAAATTTGATGTTCATGTAATTAACCCTGAATTGAAGTCTGTGGAGGCAGATTCGTTTACAGTTATGCAAAAAACGGAAAAATCAAACTTGCTCTATCAAATATATTGGCTATGTAACTTTTGAGAAGCTTGTCATAGCGACTTGGTAATTGCTCCAAATTGATTGTGCAAGAAATCCGAGGAGCTCACCAGGATTGGCTTTGGGGTGTTTATTTTTGAAAAATTCAAAATTTTAGCATTAAATTTTGTAGACAAAATAACGAGTTTTAAGCATAGTCGCCCTTCGCACTACTCAATTAAATAAAATCTAGGCGGATAGTTAGAGACAAAACTGACGTAGTCTAATGAGATTTGCACCCTCTATTTTAATTTTCTCTCAAATTCGTCCTCACTCATTTACAATTTTAAAGAGCAAAAGAGGAGAGATGAGAAAAACCTGAAAGTTGCAAAGCAAATCCCACATGGAATTAAAGAAATTTTATTTAATTTTCTGCTTAGTTTCTTTAATTTTGAGTAGTGCAAAGGGAGACTATGCTTAAAAATTATTACTTTGCCAATGTAATTTAATGCTAAAATTTTGAATTAAAAAAAATAAACACCTCCTGGTCAGTGGGAAGACAAAATCATTCACAATTGTCAAATGCGTCCCATCGCAACCAGCTGATGAACTAGTGTTTGCGCAAGGGAAGAGACAACGAGACACAACTTACATTGATTGTTTTAGGAACAAGGTGGCAATGCAAGGCAGCACTCAAGAGTGCCCATCACATGTCTTCATGCTTCCCCAAGGAGTTTCTTGGGTAAGTAAACGGTTACGTCAAGGCGGGTACTATGGAAAATTTACATACTCAAAAATTAGAACCTCCCTTTACAGCTCGGGCAAAGTGGCATGTAATGCCCATCCTTAAGATGACTGTCCTCCTTGAGGCTCATGGACTACTGGAAAAGAAATCGATGCTTATACGCAGTGGTGACAAGGGAGAGGACCACGGATGCATTACTGGATTGGAATCTTGTTTGAATTCCTCATCACACTAATGGCTGGCACTCTTGTTTGGATAGGGATTTGCTACAGGAAGCTACAAAAAATTGTCCGAATTATTAAAATCTCCACGAAGACTCAAACAAACCGTTGAAGAAAATTACAAGACTGATGAAGAAAACGAAGGAACCACTTTCCACACTTCTACAAAATGGGGTTATTGTTTCTTGAAGTCGCTCTTGTAGGAGTTTAAGATGATGTCTATGGTTTTTGAGAACTATGGACAGTAAATTGCTACAATTTGTTTTGAGTCGAATATGTTGCCGGGAACTGCGTATAAATTGGCATGGGATGTCAGCTTCCAATAATTGCTAACTGGGCTGTAGATTTGAAGTTGCTTCAAATGAAAACATTAAGCTTAAGTATACAGTATAAACGATTGTTTGAATAAACTACTTACTAGACTACTTACCTAGAATTCGAAAGTTCCAAATTTTGTGGGAGAAATTCATTTTCAAAAAATCCGTTTCTTCACTAGTGCCATCTTCATTTTGGACTTAGGCACCTTAAAATTGGCATATGATTAAAATTATTACTGCTCACCGGAAATCGATGCATTAACCTAAATTCAAGTACCTTATATTAGTTGCTAAGTTTTCAAAAAGTTTTCCGAG
>VYYI01004513.1:0-10324 GCA_021029175.1 Bilobella aurantiaca
CATTATGCCGCTTTATCAATTGGGCCAATCGGTCTCACTACGTTGACCCGCCTGTGTCGCAAGTCATGAGACCAATTTTGGCAAGGGGGGACCATATGAAATCAAAAATCTACCGTGTTAAATCCCATAAGGATTTTTGAAAAATAATTCAAAAATACAATTTTTGAAATTTTGAGCGTTGTCATTTCTCACTATTTTTAAAAATCATTATTTAATTATAATACTAAACTGACGGGGGTACAAAATTTTAGCTCGCAAACAGCCCGCGCCATGCCCTTGTTAGTAGCTATATTTAGCCTGAACACCCATAACAATACTGAAAACTTAATTACAAAACTAATTATTGTGCAATTATGCTTGATTTCTGGATTATTGGCATTTTTAAGTGTATAAAACTAATTAAATTTATAATATAAAAAAGACTTAATTTATTGTTGTTGTACTTATTTTTTGAAAGCTAATTCTGTATCAAATGAGGTTATCAGAATTATTGCAGAATTGTGCCCGTGCACGACCGTGTCCATATGCGTTGTGTATGTTTTTAGGAGCTTTTGATTTTGGATGAAACCTAACCACCGGTCCTACACACAGAGGAGAAAGCTCGAACGCCTTCCCTGACATGCCTGCCAGGGCGTGCTCTAATTGCGCAATCAAAACGGTGCACGGTGGGATATTTTCATTTATGTTTCTAGGTTATCTGTTACGTTTCTGTTTCCTAAAGGAAACGAAACGAAACGGAAACGCCCATCAATATCTAATAATCTCTTCCATCATCCTTATATATCGCTTCTGCAACATTGTGCCCATACCCTTTCTCAAGAGCGCAGTCGTCGACGACACAGGAAACCTAAACCTAACCTAAACCTAACCTAGAATTACAAACATATTCTCTTGCCAACGGCCCGTAGTCCAGAGGATAGGACCCTTGTTCTAGTTGGCTAGGTGCCGAGATTTAATCCCGGCACCAGCACAGTAATCAGCACAGTAAAAAAAAGTGGTGGTGTGGTAGTGGTGAGTGGAGGCTGAAGATGGGTGGGTATGCGTACGGTGGTGCTCAGCCTCTACCTAAGCAAGAGGATTCTCGGTGGTCAACCTCACGTTCACTGCCAAGCAGAAACTGCATTAGATTCAGACCTCGGAACTTTCCAGTCAACTCACATGACGAGACCACTCTCCCACTCTCACTAGCACACGCAAACATTGACTAGGCCTAAAGGCGGATGTCATAGAGCATAAAAAAAATTCGTTGTTTAATCTATAATTACTAACTAATATCCTAAACATATTAAGGCGGCGATATTATGTCCAAAACGTATTTTCCTGTTGCTGTGGAATTCTAATTTGAGTTCAAAACTTTCGATTTGATATATTTCTGGCAGTAGATTTTCGAGAGCAATTTGCTCCAATTTACTTTAACGCGCGTGAATTTCTCAGTAGCTGGGTCAAATTCGTAATTTTCAAGAACAAAATGTACTTTGTATTATTTATTTAATTATTATTTAATAATTTTTAAAAATTATTTTTAAAAACGTATTTTTTAAACTCTCTAAAAGTGAATCAATCTTTTGTTCGAGAGAAGGAGTTTCAAATTATTAAGAAAGAAATTGAAGTATTTAGAAATCAAGCATTAGTAAACACTTTTTTGGTAAGCCACTGTTTTTTTTTTATTTGAACATAACAAATTCATAAAGTACGTGTTTGTCAAACTTGTATGCAATTCCGTTCTTACTCGATTTATCATGGTAACCCGATATCATGTGGTCTTCCGTTATCTCACCTCTGCTCAACTCCAATTGAGCCCTCCTATCCCAGGATTTGGTCCTGCAAATTGGTTTTTAGTAGATTTATGGTATTGTACTATATTTTTTATAACTAACTAACCAAACAAGCCCGTGGTAAGACAGGAAGATTATAATTTTCCTGTCCTAGGAGAGGGTTGTATGGCTAATCTCCGATACTACTTTGATATCTTTAATATTTGTAATTGCAAAGGAGGGGTTGTAGGAATTCTTTACCGCTATTTGATTTTAGATATATTTTAGAAACAAGTTTTCTTTAGTACTGCCCATCTATTCGAGTTGAGTAAAGGGTGGAGTATAACATGGTTTTTGTGCAACCATTACGAACACACAGCAAATGTATCGATGTACGATAATAAATACGTGAACTAAATTGATTAGGATATTGGAAATGTTTCTTATTGAAATTACGTGTTATTATAGACCTGTACGCCAGAGGCTTTGTAATTGAGTGTTGGTAAATCAAGAATGGATCCGCCAACCTTCGTTGCCGTCACTTCAAACTGATCTGGAATTTCCGTAGACAACTCGTACTATTTGAAACAAATTCATAAAATATATTTTCACCATCTTTATCGTATCACGGATGCACAGAAAAAAAAGGAAATTGGTATGGAGAACTAGGCAGCTAACCCGTCCTAGGAAGCCATTAAAAAAAGTCACAGGTAATTATAGTGGAGAATGATTGGATTGCATTTGAATGTCCAAGACTTGAGTTGAGGGAGAGACGTGCAAAAAAAATGAGTTTTGCACGTTTTATCAGGAATATTTTTTCTACATTGCACTGTGGGTGCAAATAAAAAAATTGCCACAAAATCGAACTATGTAATATTGATGAACCGTTTGTAAAAATTGCTTTCAAACTATTTTGTAACTCTGATTCTCAAATTTGACCCAAATTGCACAATGTATAGGGACACAGCTAGGCTTCGAACTTTTATTGCAAAATTAAAATACATAGAATTAGCATGGGTATTCCATGGCAGAACGTATGTAACACATGCTGTCCCGTGCAATGAAAAACCGACTTGTACGTAACAAAACATGTCACTGTCAAAGATTTTAAACAAATTTTGGATGCCCCAATTTGCCCCAATTTGAGAAACTGATTTCATTTGAGATATGTGTTTGGATGGGAACGGGTGTTGCGGGTTTGGAATCATCCATTTTTTTTTATCTCATCACGGGATGTTGCAAAAATTATACATCTAAAAGTGCTATTTTGTTAGCCGTACTTGGATATGTAAGTCGCCGAAGATGGGAGTTTACATGTTTTTTGTTAGAATTGAAGACGATTTTTTTATAAAGCATTTTCATTCAAAAAGGAATACGCTTGTGTGTGAGATTTGTCTCTTTTCTTCTTCAGTGTCAATTGAGGAATCGAAGAGGTAGGGCCTCCAAAAAGAGCCTTAACGTCTCTTGGTCGTACGAAAAGTCGCCGGCTCTTTAGTATCAGAAATGGGCACCGTCTGTAATTTTAATCTTTCTTTTTTGGAAATAAATTAAATTTGGGGGCTAACCCTTTTTCTAGATTGGGTTTGTTTCGCTAATTTTGCAACGTAAATTGCAACATAAAATTAGAGACAGAATACTCAACACACTTAGGCATAGTCATATTTAACGCAGTCATAGTTGAAAAACAAACCTACAAAAATCAAAAAGTGAAGGTAGGATTCGAACCCGCGACCACGCTTTTTGTACATGGTATAAAAATGTTTAATTTACGCTGATTACTTGATTTTGTAACAGAACATGCATGTACTATTGAGAGTTTCAATAAAAAATGAGTTGGCCAAATATGTGCCCAATCGGACCCAGTGTGCATTGCCCTATTTACGCACACTCCCTTTGTAGTATATTAAAATCGTATAAGGACGGTCTGCGATATGACACACTTAAGTTAAGGCAGGAAGGCATAGGAGAAATTGTTCAAAAATTGCAATGACTATGATGAAGGGCCTGACAAGTGTGACGGTCAAAGCAAAAGGTAAGGTTGGCAGTGTTATCTACTGCGATGGCCAGGGCTTCTTGCACCTGAGACCTCAACAACTCACTATAATGCTTTGCGTCACTGTGTGGCGATATCGCCAAAGGTCCCCGCTCACTAGAGTCCTAGCTCCTAGGAATCCTCTGTTTTTAGACAGTATGCGAATTGTCCTATCTTTAATTCAGGCAGGGCACCATATCTGGGCTCTAACAAGGTCGGATTAGAGTAATTAACTTAAAGTAAGCAATACTTTTGTGAAATGTGTTCAAAGTACTAAACAATGAAAAGAATTTTACCAAATTCAAAAAGAAGTTAAAAGAACAGTTAATTTTAGATTAGGAGCAACAAAAGAATAGTTAATATAACAAGCAATGTACTAAAAAGTTAATTTAATATATATCTAAGTATGAATGGAATTAAAAATAGATGATAATTTAATATAGGATTATTTTTAGTATTAAGCTAATTGGAGATGTGCTATTGTAAGACCACATCATGGTGGGATATAGTACATTGCCAATTTTACATTAACGAAATTTCTATCAATAAATTGGTGAATAATATCATTCATAAAAAAAATTTGGGTTTGTAGTGTCTTTGCGGTTCTCGTCTATTCTGCCTAGTTGCAGAAAAAGCAACTTGCGAGGCAGAGGACCTTGCCGTATGAAGAATGCGAAGGTAACGCTCGTATCTGCACTTTCACGACTTGTGACTGGTCAGAGCAAAAGGTAAGGTTGGCAGTGTTGTCCACTGCGCTGGCCAGGGCCTCTTGCTTCTGATCTCGACAACTCACTCTAATGCTCTACAAGCAATATATGGCAAAAATGTACATGACCACAATTCCTGGAAGGGCGTTCTAGGTAACCAAAATAGGGTCTTCTCCCATAAAATTAACATTACGTCATTGTGTTATTAAAAAAACGACCTTAAAAAACGGTCTTAAACATAACGTATAACGGCGCGTGCGCCTTTTGGCGCTTCTTTGCAAAAAATTCAACTTGAACCAAAGTTGTTTGTTTTGATGAGAAAATCATAATATCTGACCCTGACCAACGGCTATGCCAGGTTAATTTTGCAATTTTAAGAAATGGTGAATTACACTGACGTTTGCTAAACCAGATTTTATTGGTTTCAGGTGACTATGGTCAGGTGGGTAGTGGAATGAACAAATGTTAGACTAAAAAAGTTCAAGTTTTTTGACTCTACCATACAATACAACTACGTAAAAAATGGAGAACTTGGGAAGATTTTCCAATTGGTTTGCGCTTTGAGTCATGCCTATTATCTTCCACCTATTCCAAGAGTCTGAACTACACATTGCTCAACTGGATGGGCCAATTCAAAGAAGTGGTATAGCGAATCTACTGCAGCAAAATCTTGAAGTCAAATTACTAAGAAAACTCCTTTGATCGAAGTCACAGAAGATTCAGTAAATGTTTTTCCTAAGCTGACTCTCGATAATTTGAAGACATTGACGCTTGGGATTTATCAAATCAAAATGGCGCGGATTTATGCCAAGGAGCACTTAGGCAAATTAGGATCTTACAAGATTTTCCTGCACAAGGAAACCCCAACCCATCAAGGCAAAGATCCAGTCGCAATACAAGAGGTCAAAAAAGCACTTGACCTGGGCTCCTACACTCCTGAAAGTCAAGGTCATCACGGAATCAGTGGATGCTATTGTGCTTGTCGAGCTGGTGTTCGAACTGTTGGAACATGCTCGCATGTGACATGCGTCCCTGAGGAAATCCCCAGGCATTGTAGTTTAGTGGGCAGTATCCTTGACGCTGCTGCAGGAATGGATGTTGAAGATTCATAGAATTATAGATTCATTTCAAATCTAATTTGATAAACCAAACCTTTTACAGAATAAAAGGTAGTTCAATTTGCAACTGAGTCTTTCCAGTCTCATTAGGTTTTAAAACCGTTGAAATGACATCCCAGTACAAGCTTTCTTATTCTGGCACTCCAGCACGTGCACAGCATTACTGTAGTCCTACCACCAATTCGGAGGTAGGACTTCAAGGAGCAAGACCAAGTACTAATTGATGATAGGTGTTATTAATTGAAGGTTTGGTCAAGTACCTCTTTGGGAGGAATGCAGGATAGTTGCCAGTGTAGACGTCCCCTTTAGAAGACGAATCAAAGGATCATTGACCATACTACTCGTGGGAAAATTATATGCCATTTGTTTGGCCCAAAATTATTAGGGAAATCGCATACCGTCGTTGCACTGTTGACGATTATCAGGCACAGATACTTACTGTTGGAGAAACGTAGCAGTACTCCTTGCCTTTGACAAAGTTTTCTTTTTGCAAGTTTACAATTCCAGCCTTTTTGTATGAAATTGACGACCATGGAATAATACCATCTAATGAAAAACGTTTCAAGAACTTTTGCGGCATCCTGAGCCCGAAATTGCTAAAACAAAACAAAACGAATTACATTTAATAAAACGCAGAACCCTATTAAAAACTTAATGTATTTAAGACTAGTAAACTAGCCCGTCCTAGGACAGGAGTACCCAGGAATTAAAACAAAATTATCCTGTTTCGGACCCGGGTAGTTTTTAGGTAACCCTATTAGATTTAGCGGTGTTTGAATCTGAAACGGGTAATAACGGCAACATAGAAATTTCAACATGCTCCAGCCGGAGGGTTAGAAGCCTTCTCCTAACTTGAACAGGTGCCGGGTTCAAGTTCCGACACCAGCAAAGTAAAAAAAAGTGATAGTGTAGTAGTGGTAGCTTGGAAAGTTGCTGTCGTGGAGTTTGAGAAAGGATCAGTATGTGCACGCTGCGTTCAGCCTCTATCCCACGTTGATTGCCCAGCAGAACCTTCTTTTCCTCATACCTCGCAACTTCCTAGTCAACTCAAAGGCCGATACAATCCTTGGGCAATAACTAGCAGAAGCAGGTTGATCAAGCCATAGGCAAATGTGATAGAACAAGAAACATGTAATTAATACTAATGTTGACATTTTGTATACCTAACTAATTCAACATTAAAAGCCTCAAAACAGTAATAATGTCAACACTTGAATAGTGTCGGCACAAAAAATTGTTGAATGAGGAATTTCTACATTCTAAACAATTAGACAGTGGCAATCTGTATATTGGAGTATATAGTATACATATTTATATATAGGGGTTTTGGGGGTCATTCAGGAGTCGACGAAATTATTGAGATAAGTCAGACCCCCCTGGCCCAGGAAAGATTTTAGATATAATCTGCATTACAAAGTACTTTCTAGTTCAATTGCAGTTTTGAAGTACAATTGGAATTTTGAACACGATTGTGTTTAAGTTTATGGGATAACAAAGCAATGGCCTCTTGGTTTGGGCCTCTCTTGGAATAATAGGAACAACCTGGTCTTGCCGTTGACACGAGCAACCGAATCTCTTGCTTTACGAAGATATTAGATGTTTAGCAAAAATAAATTAGAGGAATAAATTTGTGTATGTTTTTTTGAGGCACTTTAATTAATTAATGAGTATTGTAATATTTTAATAGCAAAAGCAAGATTTGTATTTTGAATGCCCAACAATTGGAGGTTGGCGATGAGTAAGAGTGCAAAAATTTTTGTAAGAACAATAAATTGCTTACGTTTCAGATTTCTTGACAATTTCCATTTCATAGTCACGCGGCTTTACGCTAATCTGCCTCTCACCCACTGCAATGGTTACAGCAAACCCAGAATCGACTATTGTAGCAACATCCTGTAATTAGATATTTACAAACAGAATTTTAGTGGGGTAAAACATCAAGTAAATCTAATGCAAATATTGAAAAGATGTGAATTCACATGACTTACCTTGGCACTGGGTCCCGCGTCTTCTTCCTATTGAATACATGTCGATACCATTACGGTTTTTAGTTTATTAAATATTACTACCCAAATAAGCCCGTCCTAAGACAGGAGGATTAACTATTTTAGTATTTTGGTCTTCTGTCATTGTTTAAGACTTGACTATATTTTTTACTCCTGCGCAGCACTCATTATACGCTGGTCATATATAAAAGGACAATTATTAGTACTAAATCTAGAAACTTACAGTTCGAAAAGTGAAAACCCAATATTTTATTGTGCTGGGTTTATCACGCCTGGTAGACAAACTCTGAGTAAGTTTTGTATTCGACGTATGCTTGGGATAACTTTTTTGTAAAGCGGAATCAATTATCTTGGCTTCAAGCACATTGACGACAATTGAGATTCCGCCGATTAACGCCATTTCCGAAATTTCAAAAGATTGCCTAAAATTTTGACAAAATAAGAATTGTAAAGTTCACTTCATTGCTTCACACTCTGCATAAAAACGAATACCTATTCTTATTAAAAGAAACGCCATTAACTGCTGTCACAGTTCTTGAAATTGTCCCCGGCGTTACTGTCACTTGTAGTTCTGAATCCAAAAGTTCCTTCATTTGCTAAAACAAGTGTGCGGAGATATTTTTTTAAATTTCCGAGATTTTTTAAAAAAATTTTTAAGAGTAAATAGAATATGTAATATATTCTATCAACCAAGCATTCATCTCTAAATTTTACTGTTCTTAGAAAAACTTGCTTGAGATATTCCTAAAATAAATGAACTGTTTAATTGCAACGAAGTGCTATTTTATTTTTTCAATTTTTTACCTAACATATAGTTTCAATCCAAATTGAAATGTTGTCTGAGAATGATATTGTACTGTTAGGTGGTTTTTTTTACTACGGTGCGGTGGGGAAAGGTCTATGGTCCGAATAATAACATTGTTTAGGTTAGTTGAAAAGTTTGAATTGATTAATTATAATTTATTATATTTGATTTACAATTTACTTTTATAATATTCTCTTTCATGATATTGTAATATCTGTTTTTTTTTATTTTCTGTCTATTAGTAGCTGAAACAAATTTACCTCAAAGGTCAGCGTAGCTTCTCCTATGTAGCAGAATGTCAAAATCATGGATTGGAGACGGAGCATCTTGAGGTCTCCAACTTTCATTTTTTTTGGCTTCTCAAATAATTTCTACCTGCTGTTTTTTTTTTCAGACAAAAATTGTTTACATTTGTACGTAATTTTGTGTTGTTTTGTATACAAGAATAGTTGTTTCCCAGAAAACGAGTTCTACACACTTGGATTTTGCAACAACCATTAGAACTCCTACTGCTTGCAAATTTTTCTATTTTCTATTTTCTTAATTAAAAAAAATTCAGCGCGTCCCAATAGAACCATGCTATATGATTTAGGTGGAATCCTGTTTTATGAAGGCGGAATTCGATGAGTGTAAGGATATTCATTATCAAGTGCAATAAACCATGGTAAAACGGTCAACCAGGAGCGGAAGTAGGAAACTTAGAACTAAAAAAATATTAATATTTGACTAAAAAGTAGAAGTCTTGATTTTCGGAAGTTAATAGGCTCTGTTCTAAAAATTTACAAGGCGTTTTAGGTCATCAAGATCATCACTACTTTTTGTTTCATGCAAAACTAGAGTTTGATCTTGAAAGGTTATTTTGAGGTCAAGGGGTAACCTTTTGGTGAAAAGGTGCTCTACGACTATCGGAACCATCATAACTTTTTGTGTCATGCAAAACTAGAGTTTGACTTTGAAAGGTCATTTTGAAGTCAATTGGTCAATTTTGGGGGTGACTGGGGGCCACTGTTGAAAATGTCTGATTGTTCCTCTTTATAAGAGGAATTGGGCCTAGTTGTAAAGTGGTTAAGCAATTATGCTTCTCCTCAGGCAACATGGGATCACGACTGGCAGGATCAAGAAAAAAAATGGTATGAAGGCAAGCTCTTGCAAGCCGCAGGAGCAGCTTCCGGATATGAGTATGAAGAATGATCCGCTGGCGTTATAAACCCAAGAAAAAAAAATCTTATATCTTAGATCGTATTAAGAAAATTGTATCTTAGAGCTAATATGAATTTACTTGCTCATTGCAGATTTGCATAGTGCATGTGATTAGCATAGCATAAATTGTATTTTTTTAAGTCAACAAATCATGTGAAATAAATAATTGTCAATAACTTGAACGCTGATTTAGAATGTTTAGAATGACAAAGAATGTTAGAATAAGCATAACCTGCAATTCTTTTCATGTTAACATTGTTACATTTTAGTACATTAGGATTTTGAATCTTACATAATAGAGCCCGAATCAATTTAATTTAAATTCTAGAGTCGCTTCTCCAATAGAAAAGATTACAATCGTCAGCCAGAAAAAAATTGAACAAAATCTCTTGCTATTTTTCAAATTTTCCTTTCAAAATTATTTCCAACTGCGAAATATTTTTAGGGCGAATGTAATATTTATGCTTGTACTCTGTTTTCTAGGCTGTTAGTAATTATATGTAAACCGTTTATTCAGTTACAAGTATTACCAGTCAACTTAAAAAAAAACATTCAGTAGAGGTAGATTTTGTAAAAGTAATTTCAGATTCTCAACCCCGACTTTTTTCAAACCTCGAGTGACTGCGTAAACAACGCGAGAGTAGGGTGTAGGTGCGTTGTTTAACCTACCAATCTCTGTGTTAAACCGATATGAGAAAAAAA
>VYYI01004514.1:0-10324 GCA_021029175.1 Bilobella aurantiaca
GTTGTTTTAAAAAATAATTTTTGGTTTGAATCTTTAGATTTGTTGGATCCAATCACGAAACAAAAACAAACACTTCTGTTTGCACTCCACGGGAGACCTACCTTTTAGCCTCAATTGCCTTGTCAAGGATCAAATTTCAGTTGAACTGTTCTAAAAAATTTTTTTAAACGTTTCAAGTGGAACCAAACTGAAACAAAATACTGGTTTTTGAGTGAACATGGACTTTGAAAATGAAAAACACGGTTTAATTTACGGGAAGGAACTAAGGAACTCGTTGTAATCATCGTAAATCAAAGTCGGGACTTATAGGACCACAAAGTGAAAAGCTTTTTTTACACTTTCATGATTTGCCAGCTGTACAGCAAATAATTTGCAAAAAATGCTAAAGTCAGCAACTAATGTTTCTGTTTTCTATATTTACTTTTTCAAATTCATCCGCCTTGGCTGCTCTGTTAGCTGTCTCAGCAGTAAGTGTGGCATGACAAATACTTGCATGAATGACTTGGCACAGCTATTTAAGTAAATTGTTCCAGTTTTTTTCAATTCATGAAATATATCACGCCTTCGTTTAAAGAATAACATATTTTAATTAGTAAAATGTAATTATATTTGTATTATATCAATGTCAATATTTCATTATTTCAAACCAAAACATGATACACGGTTTTCACTTGTGCTCGAATTTTTTATTTCAAAAATAGGTGTAAAAACTCAGGTCATTATGGTATTTACGGTTTTGATTTGTACCGCCGAGTGAATTTTCATGTCGTCGTAATCTCAGGAGTATTCTAAAGGACCATCAGTTTGAATGACACTTAAGCATGGAAATTTGGCTCTGTAATAAAAACATAATTAACTCTACAAAAATAAAATAATAAATAAAAAGTTATTGAAATAAATTTGAATATAAATTATTTCCCAGTTGGTCATTGCATTTGAAGAAATTACATGAACTTTTACTGAATTACTGGAAATCAGTATTAAGCTTCATCAAAGGCACTTTTTTGCAGATTTAATAGGAAATTGTGTACCGCGCGTCCCAGTAGAACCTACGCAGTCAATTATTCAACAATCTGTTTAAATTCAAAACCGTTGGACAATTAGTAGCATTATTGTTTAGTTTTATTATTAGTTTTTAACGATGCATCTGCTACATAGATATCTGCTGTACTGATATTTGCGGAAACTAGAAAAAAAATTTAATTCATTTTTCAAATTGAAATATGAAAAATGGCAACTGTGTCCATGTCGCGGGAAAAATTCGATACTTTTGTAATTGCCAGACGGTATTTAGATTTATACTGAATGAGTGACCCTAATTCGAAAATATTTGATGACTTAAGTTAAATAAAGTAGTCAAGACTCGAGTTTAAAGTTATATAAGTTTGTAATTGCTAAGATTTTGAAAAAATGTAGATATTTTTTAAGCAATCATTTTAAAAATTTAGGGTTACACTCAAGTTTATTTTGGAATTATTTAGTGTTTTATTTACTGATATTTTGAAACTGGTTAGGATTATAGTATGAATACTATTTTGAAACTTTAAAATCTCTTGTAGGTTTTATAATGTATGCCTGGCATTTGTATCCAAGTTCAAGGATTGTTCGTCATTAGCATTTTGAATTTATGCTAGACCTTAAAATTGAGACCCTTGGCTAATGCCTAAATGCCACTCGCTGTGACATTCCTACTAAAAGACAAAGTGAATTTGCTTCCTTGTTAATTGACAGACGAAGTAGGCATGTCCAATTATGTCACCACTGGGCATCATTTAACAGAACCTGATTTCAGGCACAATCCCGGATTCCAGATTGTTACGCTTTGAGGCAGGAGAAAGCCATTAATTTAACGTAACGAGCAAGAGCCAAAGCTCATTTAAAATAACAAGGGAAGAAATTTATTTCATCCTTTACCGAAACACGCTAACAAAATTTTGTTACAAGATGTGAAGCCATAGTGATATGCTACAATTGAAGGCAAAACTGTTCTTACTACTTTCTAGAAAACATTTTTATTCTGTTTTTTTTTTCGAAATTGCAATGTTTTCAAAAGAAATGGTAGACCATAGTTGGAAATATAGCAATATTGTAGACGCTGGTCATTTGGATGAATCGGATCTTAGCGTTAAACATACGAGAATTGTTATATAGAAATGTCACGGAATGATTTTGATTTCAATTTTGGCAGAGTGCTTCTTCCTGTTCATTTTGGCCAATTTTGGCGGAATCTAAAAAATAGTTTTTCATTACAAATGACGACATCATTTCACGAGAGCAGTATTATCAACTTTGTTATATACAAGTTTTGACGCTCCACAAGATTCCCTTGTAAAATTAATTAGAGTCGTATTGTTTAGAAGTGTAAAATCGTAGATGCAACCGAAATATTCTTATAACGAGTTTTAGTGAAATACACTAAACTAGTATTATTTTATTAATTTAAGTTGCGTTTTTGCGCAGAGCGACTTGTCTTTCTGTGAGAAAAAGTAAGCCAAGCCAACTTTTACGCAAGCCTAAAGGTAAAGGTTTTGATGTCCATAACGTGGATGATCATAGTTACTTCACCCAAACTCTTTGAAATTTTTCGGAACAGACATCTGACGATTTTATTACTACCCTGTTTTCAACAGAGTAATAATTTTAAAGTAAAAATGCACCTCGAAGAGAAAGGCCCTGTTTTTTATTTCAATTTTGAAGACTTTTTTTAAATATAGAAGCCGAAGTAATTTGAAACAAAATCCTTCATATTACAGATTTTCCCCCAGAACTTGATGTTGAGATTTTTGGCGGACTTAACAGGAAAAAAACCATAAAAGTAGCAATTGCTCGTTAGTATATTATTATAACTTATATTTGTCATGGTGTCTTACTTTGCTGTCCGTGTGTAACAATTGCACAAAACTCATTTACAACACATACTTCTTTCCCAGCTCTACAAGCAAAGTGGTGACACAATTGCATTTTTTTATTTATAATAAAAGTTTCATAACCGTAGTTAAAGGCATCTATATTTAAAAAAAACAATCATATTTTAAAATGTTTTTTTAAAGTTTGGATTTATTAACTTTTCAAAATATTTTTTTAGGAAAACAATGTTTAAGATGTCCTTATACAGTCTCCCATTGGTGAAGACCTGAACAAATTACTGATCCCAACCCCAATAAAAACTACAAATTTTCGGTTTTTAACAAGCTCGTGTTTTACAAATTTTCAAACAGCACTTAAGCGCCACGATTTTCACTCTTGCCCAATTCAATTGCAAGTGTCCAGAACGTGAAATTAAAGCAATATACGATAAATACAGAATCTACATACAGAAGGGTACTTTTGAAGGGCCACATATTATAGCATCACTGTCTCCTTTCCGAGCCCTGTCCTGTCATATTGCCCTTACAAAGTAGGGTTAATGTTCACGGGCAGGGAGATTATTCGTCGTTTTGCACAACGTCTTGCTTGTACTTGCCCCACTTTGACTTTGATGATATTGTCAAAACATATCAGAGAAAGATAGAGAGAGACATTTGACGCCTCATGAGATGCGGACTTTTTAACAGTGAAATTGTTTATTCGAATATGTTGTAGTAGAAAGAAATTGGTTAATTAATTGGTCAATTAAACAAGAACGGAAATTCATACCTAGATTAATCTCATAGATAAATTTCTCAACAAAATGTAAATCTCAAAAATAAAAATCTCAACACTACAAAAATCAATCACGCGAGCGAAATCAGCATTTTTTGATACTATTTGATTTCTATTTTTGAGATTCTGTATTGTTGAGATTTTTATTTTTGAGATTTACATTTCGTTGAGATTTTTATTTGTGAGATTTTTTTGTTGAGATTTTTGTTGTTGAGATTTTTGTTGTTGAGATTTTTGTTGTTGAGATTTTTGTTGTTGAGATTTTTGTTGTTGAGATTTTTATTTTTGAGATTATGGCCATCTACCCTCATGGATGTGACAGAAATATATTTTAGTAGGTTCAGGGGCCCTATATTTCAAATTATTATTATTTACAAATATTTGAACTACTACATGAAATGATCCATGATCTGCTTTTGCTCATTTTGACCAACAAAAGAAGCTCTTATTTTTCAACCGGAGTTTAATTATTTCACTTTAACTTTATTTTTTATACTTATTGAAACTTATTGATTTGTTAATTGTACTAACCGATATGCATTTTTGATTGGTACAAATTAGACGGAAATGACCTAAGAGAGCTTGGGAGTCACATCGAGTCGATTGCCTCCAGGATCATGCGTCTCGAAGGAAACGCACTTCAACGAGTTTTGGGGATTAGGGGCACTTAAGTCCCTGTTTCTTCAAAACAATTTCTTCAATTAAGGGGCGTCAATTAGAAACACAACGGTACAGTGCCAATGTGACCCCTATTTTCGTACCTGAATTGTGCCCCACGGCAAACTTATGGCAAATATCCATAAGAACTATCACGTATACTCCACGTTCGATTCCTCTCAAGTATTTTATTATTGCTTGATTTTGTAAAATCCACTGCTATTTCCCTATTGTTCAGGAATTGGATCCAAAGTACAATGATTGGAAGCCTGTAATTTTTAAGAAACACATTTTTGTCCTTGTTCACTCTTATATTAGGTAAATAAACGTTGAATTTCTTCTAATTACAGTATGCTCGTCTTTTTTGTATGCAATTACCCTAATGCACAAAAGGTGCAATTATTTGCCCTGATGGTTTTTTTCTCGTTTCATGGGTGGGACATTTGTAAATTTCAAATTTTTATTAAATTATTCAAATTCAAAGTTATGACGGCAAATTTATGTCAATTGCTTGAATAATACCCTTGTTGAGCCCAAGTTCTCATATAGCCACCAGCACTGGCAATGACATTGGAGCAATGCAAATGTCAAACGTCAGATTACTCAACAAGTGCTTTTTAAGTACAATTTAAGTGTTTTGTCGTACGATGGGATAAATTTAAGAGGATGATACCCATAATGTTCCCAAAATGCGGGCATGTAAAAAGTGGTGGAAGATTAATAGCCTTTGAATTGATATTGTTCTGAACTTAAACAAGGGGGCAAAGTAGTCTTACGTGGATTTTCAAATTTTCTTTATTTCCCGCTTTCATCTTCCTATCATGGTCCGTCCCGCTTAAACTCAAAATTTATTTTCTCCATGCATCAGGGTTCTCGAAATAGATAGCTTCAAAGACGCTTTATTCTTAATCCAATAGTCTTCGTTCCTTTCTGCACGACTAAATCTCAACATGCATGTTAGAACATAGTTGCAAATTAAATGTTGAGCATATGTTAAATGCAACATGGATTTGGGTGGCACAAAGTCAAATTGGACTAAGTCTGCATCTTCAAGGAGTGCCGAAATAGAATTAGCCGGTTACATGCGACACTCATTTGTACTTTGTTAAACGAAAAAAAAGAAAGAGACATAACTGATTGTTTCATGTTGCTAAAACAATTGCGTAGCTGTGTTTGGTTTAAGGTTTTGTTCTTTTTCAGCCAAAGCATAAATGTGAATAAATTGATTTTTTGCTGTTTGGTTTTTTGTGAGTTTTGAGCAACAATTTTGTTTACATATTTGTCGGAAGTGAGTATTTTAAGTGTTTTTTTTTAATTTAAATTCACAGTTCGCAATAGTTTTTATTAGAAAAGTTTCTACAGAGTTTTGTAGAGTTGTTGAAAATTTTACTCAACTTTGGACTATATTTAAATTATCACTCAAGACTTATAAATTTTGATAATTTACACCAAATTTTAAAAATTCACTCTAAATTAAAAAAAAATTGAGATCCATGTGAATACCTTGAAAAGTGTAATTATATAACCTTGAGAAATTTTTAAAAATGACCTCAGAATTGTCGAAATTGTAGACAGGAAAAAACCTAAAAGGCGAGCAAAGTTTTGAAAAATAGATTACGCATTTCAAAAATTTGAAAATTAATGGGAATGGGATTTTACTATCTGCTACATCGTCCCTAAGCTACCAACAAATATGCAGATAACTAAATTACTAAAAATGATTTTAATCTAAACCAAAATGTCTGGTCAATTTTGATAATAGCTTTGGAAATTAAATCGAAACTTGAAACTTGCCCTTCTCTTCTCCTCTCTTTTCTCGGATTGCCCTCATTTCCGGTATCACGTATCTAGAGTCAGAAGGGTTTTATGCTAATCATCACTTGGAGAAAACCATTCGTTTTCTCTTGTCATCGTAGTTTCAACTTTTATCAAGTTGATAAACTAATGCCAAATTGGGGTAGAATTGAGTCAACGATACTTTATACTAAGGGACGTCGGAGCCCTTCGGAGGGCTAAAAACTAATCTAAACAGGAAGGGCTCCATATATTCTAAATTATGTATTAAGCTAAGAATTGTATGTGCCTTCTAAGAATTTGTTTAAAAGCAAACATATTGTTTAACATTGTATGCAAAGACCGAACAGCAATTTTTTATGAAATTGAAAGACTCTGAATTAGTCAAAACAAGGAGCGTAAAGGATCTATTTTGCTTTCGACGGAAGCAGGAACACACAGTGTGTCGCTCACAAATATTTATGTATGTTTGGCCATTGTCTTTCCCTTTGAAGCGTCCCTTGCATATTAAGGGTCCCCACAACTCGCTCACTTCAAAAAACTTATTTTGAACCGGTCCCCTGCGTCGTTTCCCTTAAGTGTCCCTTGTCATCTAACTCAATTAAGACACTTGAAAAACTCTGTTTAAGGACTTCAGTTTGCATTTATTAAAAATGTACTAGAAGTGTTTTATATTGATTGTTACGATAATCTTTGCTTTTTCTTAAGTAGCGTTCTTCCAATTCGAAGAGGACTTAAGTTTTCATTATTTCCTGTGTACAGCCAAAGGGACCTCGACGCCTCCGCCTTGACAATATCTTAAGGGCCCATCGCCATTCTTGCCGACTGCTTTTAGAGTCTTATTTGACATGCGGTTCAGTGGAAAAATTTCTCTGTAAAATAAAAGCCCCTTTTGTTTGTTTATTGGATTTGTTTATTTTGTAGCAAATTCCGAATTATTATTTCCATAAAGAATTGGTTGGAATTAAGGCTCGTATTTTAGTGGTAACGTTAACAATTCAACGCCTCTAACAAGAATTGTTGTTGCACTTTGTACTATAATTGTAAGTTGCGATGAAACTGGTATGTTTAATTGATTACCTTAAAATCTTATTGCAGTGTTTAACTAAAACCAAAAAGCCAAACACTAATTTGATATAATTTGGCTATTTTAGAAGAAAACTCTTAGATTGATTCACTGGCAGAAATCAAAGGCTTCTTGAATTTCAAAATAAAAAAAGCTGTTATTCTTTTTTTTTTAATTTTTGTATTAACGTCAATTTCAATATAATTTCAATCTTAAGTATAACAATTATATTTGATTTGAAATCAAGTGTTAACATAAGTGACTTTTTTCATTTATACAATAGTTGTAGCAATAAAATAGCTATTCCAAAAGCATGAAACGTTTTTGAAATAATTAAAAATATAATTACAGGTAAGTTACTCACAAATTTGAACAAACAAATTTGACATTTAGAAAAAGCAAAATACTTTTGTTTGAATTTTAAATTGCTTTCCTGGCTCCAAGAAACGAAGGGAAACACTTTAGCCTGAAGTGCCTTTTCAAAAATGGAAATTTCAGTTCTAGCTGTTCTAAATATTCTAAAAACGTTTTTGCTAAGTTGACACAATCCCTGGTTTTTGAATCACAGTCTATTTTGTTAAAATTTACAGGCCTAGTTTTGATAAGATCATTCGCTTTTATATCTTTGATTTGCAAACTAAAGACAAAATAAATTGTTACTGCTAATTATCGAAAATATTTACATTTTCAACGAGCATTGAGCTTATTTGAACCTAACCAAGAAGTGATTCCCATTTACGTCTAATATTGATAACTGTAACAATGAATTTGTAAATAATTTTAGTCTAGAGCTGTTTGAACAGAACGTGTTTAAAACTTTAACACAATTTAACCAAAAAAGCAAAATTGCAAAGAAGCAATTGGGAAAACTAGTCTAAACGTAAAAGACAAACAAATGTAAGAAAAATGAAAAATTTTAAACGACGTAAAACTTAATCTTAATTTTTTAGTAAGATTTTAAATGTGAAATGTGAAACGTGAAATATAATCTTGGAATGAAAAATACCGTTTTATAGACGCTAATAAAATTATTGAAGTACGCCATGATGAAATACTCAAGTACTACGCAGAAAAGTTGTATTTGCACAAAGTTGTGCAATAAACGCAGAATACATGTATTAGCGCAAAAATTGATCTATGCACCAAATTTGTATTATTCTGTAATTGTAATGGAATAGAAAGTATGTTAAAATTAATATGGAACAATTAATCGGAACGCGCTGTAATTATTGAAAACGTTGGCAGTTGTCGGAAGATAAAATTTTTTGGCTGTCCTAATTTGCCAGCTGTAAAGCAACTAATTTGCAGTAAAGCTATAGTCCGTACCTACTGTTTCTGAGAAATGCTAATGTATGTTTACTTCTTCAAATACATCCGCCTTGGCCAATCCTAATCGGTATCAGTAGTAAGAGAGCATAACATATAATTTAAATTAATGATTTGACACTGCAATCAGAAGAATGAATGAGAAAGCTGCTGCGGCTTTTCCAAGTCAGAAAATAAATCTCAACGTTTCATATCTTAAACATTTTAAATCTTAACTATGAAGTAAAATAGCATATCTGTTGGCAATTATTTTATTATTTCTAAACTTAATAATAACCAGTTTTAAGCAATAGTTTTTAAGGTGTTGAAAATTCTTTTGTTAAAAATAGGAATTTTTTTCGTAGTCATTGCAATGTACCTTAATGCGTTTAATATTTTGATTTGAATTATTTGAAAATTGCACTTTCAAAAGTAGGAGAGCGTTGTTGAATTTTTAAAACAAAACTATCAAGGTGGGAAGCGTACCTTGACGTTTCATGGTTTCGAAGTGCCTATGCAGCAAAATGACACTCATTAAAGTCCATATTATCTTGACAAAAATGTAGCTTACTTGCATTCCTTCTGCAACAAGTGATACAATATTTAAAGATAGTTCGAAGTGAATGAACTGTAGCTGTGCCAAAGATTTACTATGACATTTGCGACCCAAAGCATCACAAAGCTTATACAGTTCCTTGCATTTAAATGTCATTTGCTCGTTAGTGACTTAACAATTGAAAACAGATCAAGTGTACTCGGCCATCCCCAAGTGGGGAGAAAAACTCCACCTTAAGCGATGGCGGAGCTTTCAGGACTGTCGTGATACAAAAACAATACTAAAGAAATTCAGCAGCCGGACAGCAAAATTCTGCGGCAACCGTAGTCGAGGGTTCCTACGAACACCTGCCGATGATTGTAACAGGACACTGTTTACTCGCTCTTCATTTCCATAGAATGGGACTCACTAACTCACCAATCTACAAAACGTGCGGACGGGCTGAGGGAAGGAGAGACCACTTCCTAATGGAATGTGAAGGTTATACGCAACTTAGACTTAGGATCTTTGGACATGCTGTTTTGTCAGAAGATGACTTGGCTAATATCCCTCTGCCCTCGTTGATAGAGTTTTCAATAAAATCAGGGAGGTTCAAAAGAGAAAAGCAGGAGGAAAATCCGAGAAATTAAAGCTGTTTTTCATCTGAGTCACCGAAATATGCCGATTTAGCCCATGCTCGGCGTGAGTCTCACTATCCTAATAAATAGGTAGTGAGACCCCTCTTACCTACATACATAGCAATTGAAAACGTTTGCCAACGTTTTGTGAAAAAGTTTGTTGATTTTTGTTTATCATATAATAATTTGAAAATGTTGTGTTACGAAAAATGTTACATGGGGTCTTATGGAAGGTCCAAAGTCCAACTTACAATCTCTTAACATTACGTGGGTAAAGTGCATGCAAGCACAAGGGAAGAAAGGAACATGCAGTGGCATGGGCCCAATGCGTTTTCTCATACAAGCACAAGGAATGAACGGGAATGCGCATGTACATTCTCTTCATATATCCTTCGTCTCGCGCACAGAATTGCGTCATTCATTTGAAGGAAGTCGAAGAGAAAGGAGCTCATTTCTATTTATCACCTGTTTTCAATTTTATTTCGTGTGTTTGTTAACGTTTAACGTTTTGTTACAATTTAAAATGTCGTTAAAACCAGGCGGAGGCGGCCGCGGTCGTCGACCAACTCCCTACTCAGGGAAAAATGACCCTTTAAGTCGCCTTAGTTTTGACCTTTATTGTGTCTGGTGTGGTCAAGTGCTCAAGAATCAAGCCTTGAAAAAACATCGTAAGTTTAAATAATATTT
>VYYI01004515.1:0-10324 GCA_021029175.1 Bilobella aurantiaca
CTACAAGTGAAATTACTGGGGGATACTAAAGACAAAACTTGATCTTGAGCTGCAACAGTCTCATAAAACAAAATTTACAATTAAATTCAAATCAATTAAATTTTTAAACAGTTCGACTTGAGCGTTTTGCCTGCAAAATCTGCCCCCAGTGACGAAAAACCAACGATAAAAGCCGTCATTAAAACTTTGTTTATACAAAGTATTATTAATTCAAGGGCAAAAAAGGTCAAAGGCTAAATGTTATTGGTTGAATGGCTTTTTAGTTCAAATTAGTGTCATCAAATTGTCTAAAATCAAATCAAATCTGACAAAAAATCACGGAAATGCTTCGGTTTTCAGGATCATTTAAATGATTCTAAAACCAATCATGTCAGCAAAGCAAAATGTTGCTTATGAAACAGTAATTTGAGTGTTTAGGTTGATGCATTACATCAAGTGAGTGATGCATTTTCTTATGCTTATTTTTTTAATACAAATCCATGGTTATCGAGTTGGGATAAGTGTATTAGAAGGGCAAATAAAGTCCGATATTTTTTCTTGGAATGCAGTTGTTTGATTGGCTGCTCAAGTGGAAAGGGTTATTGAAAGAGGCCATAAATTGTGAATCTGTTATCTTCGGAATTGCTTTCCTAAGGAAAATCACACTAAAAAAGTATTTACTTAAAAGGAAAATGGAATAAAGATAAGTCGTTCCAATTCATGTCCAAGTGCAGAGAGCTAGTCATGTCACGGATGCACAAGGCCTTTAGAAACTTAAATATCAATCGCCTTAAACCGTCTCGTCTTAAATTAAAAAACTTTGAATGAGTTTCCCCCAATTTCAACATGGGTCTATGGCCAGTAATGCTAGCTTAATAATTTCAGAATTAATTTTGAAGAGGCTAAAGCTGGACATTGAAAAAGACTATGTTTTCCTCATGAAAATGTCCTTAAATCATCAACTTTTATTTTAGAAGGAAAATAAAATAATGTCATCCATTACTTTTTACAGCTCTCTTCAGAAAACGCTCCACTTCAAACGTAGAACCAAATAAAGCAAGTGGAGACTCATGCCCATTTTAATACGTTTTGTTATTACTTTTTAATTTAAAAAAAATCAGCTAGATGAGAGTAATAAAAACTTGGATAAAAAATTTAGCTTTATGAATTAAAGAAATTTTTTTAAAAGTCACTCCGAAAATTCAACCGGATGCTGATATTGAGGCCCATTTCAATTGCAATTTTGGAATTTTCATCAATAGCCTGAAACAGAAGCAGATACAGATACAGTGTGACCTTGAATTCAACGTCTGAGTCTGGGGGTCTGGCCAATTTTTTTTAGGAAAGTTTTTCTAAAAGCTGCATTTGCAGATCTCATGGGCAATAAAGTGCCTTATCACAAAACTCTTAAATCATCTCGAAAGTTTTATTCTTCTAAATTTTGCTGAGACTACTACTGATAAATTATCTGAATTTGAACAGTTCAATTACTGTAGAAGTATCAATTAAATTGCCAGATTTGTTTACGCTATTATGTTGTTTAACAGTAATGGCAATCAGCGGAGACCAGAATGACAGACGATGTAAATAACGTAAATCATTCAATCGGAGCCACCACAATCCTATAATAGGAAATTTTGCTCCAGATTTAATTATTGAAAACACTTAAGCTAATTAATTTAATTTTAAATTAAACTATTCGCCTCAGTAAAAAATATAAAACGCTTCAAATACTATTTTTCTTCGTCGAATTACATCCCAGAATAAGGAAATCAAACGGGAGTGAATAGTAAAAGTACAGATAAACTGTAGCAAAATAAAATAAAATTTAACTAAATTTAGTTACTTCTATGAAACAAAAACTTATAAGTGATTTCAACAACAAATTAGTTTAATAATACGGTGACTTATGTCAGCTATCCTGACCAACACTACACATTTCACCTACAAAACTCCGATATCGGTAAATGGAGGATGTAAATGCTGTGTAATTTAGAAATGTAATGGAGAAAGTACCACTATAATGAACTTGATGATGACACGCTACATGTTTCCATTATTATTTTTTCCACTGAATTGGATCCCTAATGAAATATACTTTCTACGCTCAAACATAGTAAACAAGATGGGTAATTACCTAGCGAATTGTGCCATTTTTAAAACAGAATTTAGTTTTCAATTTGAAATATAATGCATATCGTATTGATTTCGCTAGAGTGAAGCGAAGCCTTCCATTTCCCTCCATAATTCCATTACTCTAATCTTCTTTTTATTACTTTGAAATGGAATGGGGAGAAAAGGAGAAAATGTCATTTTCATATTTTCTCTCTTTTCCCCCCTAAATTCAGCTCGGCGTGAGAAAACCCATTTTCCATTTCAGTTTTCACTTTCCAAAAATCTGGAAAAAAAAATTGGATGACTGAGGCCCCAGAGTCATAGGCACATTTTAAGATTCAGAAATATGAAAATGAAATTGGGACTGTAGCCGCAGAAAATCCGAAGATTAGAACCACTTCGTCGGATTGACTCGAAGCGATTTCTAAAGATGGTTTTCGGGATTTAAAAATATAAATATTAAGTTACTAGAAATAACTTAAGTGTTGCATTCATGGGCCTGTTAGAAAGTCAAATAATTAAATAGTGATTCGGTTGATGTAGCTTTCTAAAACACGCTTTCACTGTGTTTCTTTTTATTCAGATTTTTTTTTGCTTTTACCAATATCCGAATATCGCGATTTTCACTTTTCAACTGAATACATGAGGATCTCAACTCAGCTTTTTTTGGTTTGCGAAAAGCATACAAAAACTTTGCGTTTTGGAAATTGTCTAGTTTTTTTGCAAGTTATGGAAAAGTAGAATGTAGCGGGCCTACTGCGTGTCCATTTCCACCAAAGTACCAAACGTAATGACATCCGGGAGTCACGAAACATAAGGACATGGAAACTTTAAGCTATCACTGTTCCCCAATTCCTTTTGAACTTTCAAAATTTACTTTTTGTAGTCACGCCAGAGAAAGTGTGCTCCAATTGTACAAAAGAAAACTTTCACTTGGAATTCGCCCCAGTTCTACTCTTCAATAAAAACCATAATTTTTTTTAAACAAATTCCATATGAAAAATTTACAATTTCTCAAGAAATCTGTACATATTCCAGAAGTTTTTCTTGGGCTTCTAGGTTGTTCAAACAGAACGGAGAATGAATTTGAATTTTGAAAATTTTGGAAAGCAGATCAAAAGTTCTGATACCATGTTTCCGAATACTATAATCATTTGCGTAATGAAATAATTTGCCAAAAACTGTCTGCAAAATTGTCATTGTGTCTACAGACAAATTATTGCTACAGTTGTAGATTAGTAGTAGCAAATCTGTAGCAATTTTAGATCTTTAGACACCAAAACAACATGTTCTTGTGTCAAATTAGGAGAAAACGCTTAAAGTAAAAGTTGATGTCGAGATCAAGGGGAACTAAAAATTGTGTTAAAGTGTATTAGCACAGCATTTCAAAATTAAGGAACTTTCACTTCCGGTTACGTACGAGTGAAAGTGTTACTTTTGTAAAAATTTATAAGCTTGTTAGTTATTTGAAAGTGCTGAGGTAAATAAATTGAATGTGACTTTACACTAATTTTCTTACAAAACATTTCTCGTTTGGTACACATGTTTTTCAAAAACTAAATTTTAACATGCAGATTTTCATAATAATTTCCTCTCGTTCTGATTTCCTTTTTAATAATGTCATTTTCTTTCCTGTCTAATACTTAAGCCGGATTTGATTCAGGTTGTCATACAATATTTGCCTCGACGTTTGCTACATATAGTAAATTCACCGGAAGCTCAGAAAGCTGGGTGAAAGTGAATTACGTGCTCAAACCAAAATTTTCATAAAATGGTACTGAAATTGGGAGAAAGTGGATAATTTTCTCCAAAACTGAACTTTGTTTGCCAACACGAACCTCACTTTGTCAAAAAAAAAATTCTCGGGCTTACTAACCAGCCAGGTAACCTGCGAATAGCGTTCTTCAATTCAGTTTTCAAGCCTCGTAGGTCTCTGTGTTCTAAATAAATTGAAAACTGCCATCTTTTTGTCTTTGTATTGATTTCCTCATAATGGAGCAATCCTGTGAGCTTCTTCCATTCCCATCAACGTAATCCCATTACGATAATCTCCTTTTATTATTTTCAAATGGAATGGAGACCCGGCAAGAATAAAAGCATATTCAACTTTAAAGCTCCATTATTCAGCCTCAATCTCTTATAGCTTTCCTACTCCTTGAAAAAAAAATTCAGGGTTTCATTTTCAGGGCCTCGTAGTAAGTCCCTTTCAATAGAATTCTTTAGACGTGAAACAAAACTAAGACAGTAAAGCTATAAACTACAATTTGATTAGCAATGCTTCAGGCTCATCTTCCATGCTTTAATTATAACGATGATGAGAATGATGACATTTGCAGAGGAGATTTTACCTCCTCTTTTCTAATTTACGTCATCTTTGACATTATCTGATTGACTATATGCATTTGCGTCCTTTAATTTTTAAATAAAATTTTTATTTTATGTGTTAAATTTTTATTTTATGTAAATTTCCAAAATAAATAAAATAGTTCTCTTACAGTTGAAGTGACCCGTGAACTAAAACTTCAGTTTCTGTGGTCGGATTTCGTTTGCAAAGTAGCTGTACCACATTGTAAATGAATACTGCTCAAGTATGTTGTGTAAGTTGGAAATCAGTATTCCGTATCGCAACCCTGTGAATAATATAAAACATAAAATTTGTCAAAAAAAAAGTGGTCAGATGATCATTTAATTATTTTATCTCAAAATGTAGGAATTACTGCTACTACTGACCTAATTAATTACTAAAGTCCCAATTACTTTGTTTGATATTTTCGAACTAATCGAAGTTAGGTTATCGATTATTCCCTATTGATTTACCCCTTCAACTACCGTCTAAATTCTACTTTTGAAGGGAAACCTACGTTGGAAGCCAAATGGCTTCTGGCATTCCGATCTCCTTTCACCAGCAGATGAAGAAAGTCGTAAAGAGAAAGCTAATTTGTTACACTTTACGCACTCTGTTTCGAATCTTCGCACAATTTCCACATACTCCATCATACGAATTCATATCTTTCTTCACGAATTCCTATCTCAAAAGAACCAACTTAGTAATTCAGCCCACATCCAACTCCTTAAGGAAAAGTGTGCTTGAGGCTTCTAAAATTCAGAGACGTTTTGATTAACAAAAATACACTCGAATAACGTCAGGAGACTACTTCTGTAATGTAACGAACGTTGCAGATTCCACATAGCGTTTTTTCTCTTTTACTTTCACATGTTATTACCTAAAAAATCCAATTTTAAGTCCCATTAGTATTCAGAGTATCACGGCCAAGGAGCCACAGATTTCTTTGATTGCACAGAAGCTGGAAGCTGTATAATTTTGCATATCGACAAAAGAGACGCCGCAGGCTTCAAATTGGGGTACCGCTACAACCGCAGAATAGAATGTGCTTTTTTCGTAACAAATAAAATTAGTATTATTTTAAATATAAGTGCCTTTTGAAACAAAATTTAAAAAAAGAAGTTCAGTGACATTAAAGAAAATCCTGGACGGAAAAAATATTTTTCAAATGTTTAAAACATAAAATGATACGTTTAGTAAAAAAAAACTGTAAAATGAAAATGTAAAAATGTATTTAAGGTGTTATTTTCGCCGATTTCAAAAGCGCTCTGTACACACGATAGAGATGTTCTTTACGTTAGCAGAATTATTATAATAATACCGTTGAGATTTACGGGGAATTGTAAAGCGATCCACAAATCATTGTCGGAATAATCATAAAAACTTTGTATGATACCATAAAATCATCGAGGCTTTATTGCCTCCTCCGCTTATTGTAAATTCAAATGCTGTTTTAGCCCAAGCGATAACTTCTATCCTGCAGATTTTCGAGCAATGATTTATTCCTAAGCATTCAATTTTTACAGCGCAGAATAGAGTTCGGCTATTTTAGAACTAGGGCTAAAGGTACTGCTGCGTGTGCGGCTAAGGCCTGAAAATAAAAGAGGGAGAAAGGAACTTGCAAATGACATATTACAAATTACATTCACTAACTTTCTCCCGCCCTGATTTCTCTCG
The DNA here is from genome assembly GCA_021029175.1 of Bilobella aurantiaca. Lineage (NCBI taxonomy): Eukaryota > Metazoa > Arthropoda > Collembola > Poduromorpha > Neanuridae > Bilobella > Bilobella aurantiaca. The sequence goes on from VYYI01004515.1 coordinate 6,116, forward strand.
TCCATATTCAAACGAGAAAGTAGTCAAGTGGAGAAAGTGTTTCCCACTTTCCCTGTGGCTTCTGCGGCTACTTGTGCATTCAGCAGAGCAAAACTTAGAGAAGACTTTTTAGCCCTATTGGTCCCTGTCTGTCAGATACCAAAAATTCATTAGGCAAATCACTTCCCTCCATTTTATTAGCAAAAACTTAAGGCTAACCGCGGACACTTTCATTTACAATGCTCGCCACGTCCCCTATACTTTTTCTCTAGCCTACTAGAATACAAAAAAGGAAAGTTCTCAAAATTTTCTTTTTTTGAAAATCCTCAACATTTTCTTTTTTTTTCCACAAAGTCCCGTAGACCACATTTCTCTCTAAAACTTTCACCAAAACGTTATTTCTCATCTTCAATGTTGAAGATCAATGTTGGAAGGAAACAGGAACAACAAAAAAAATTTACTTTCTCTAATCTTTACTAGTGTAATGAAAATTGTGTAATAAATTGTTGACAGTAAAATGACTCTATAAAAGGGTTCATATGCTATATCACAAGAATGCAATAAACTGACATCCAAATAAGAATGTTCGTATAAATCAAGTCGCCGCTGACCAAAATTTTGACCAGAAAAATTGTTGGAGAAAGCCATGAAATGAATAATTCTAAACAATGGGTAGCAAAGAGAAAGTCATGAAGACAATAGGAAAAAAGGGGGACGCAGAACCCTTTTCTTCATTTGTTGACAAGGGATGTATTGTTCTGCAGAAAAAAAAACGGGAGGGAGAATCAAAATGAAAAAAGGAAGAATAGTATCAAGTGGAAAAAATATTAAGAAAATGACAAAGTAGGAAAACATGGCTGTGCCGGTCTCCTTTGTCAGGGTATCTATGCCAGCCTGGGTGAAAGTGGAAGGGAGAGATTTATTTGCAGGATCCACGTGGGTTAATCTTTGCTACATGAAGTACCTAACCCAAGGAAACAGCCTCATTCCAGCGATTGTTCCTGGAGAAAGGTTGCTGGAGAAAGGAGGCTGGAGAAAGCAAGTCGTCAGAGGAGGTTATCCATCATGAGCAGGAGACGTAAGACTCATGATTCCCACTCGCCACACCAAATGTCGCCTTCCAAAATAAAAGAACAAATCCGATTTATAAAGGGCCCTGTTCCCTTCAAAGCACCACATTTTTGCAAAAGTTTGAATCCCAAAGTTTTTTTTTTCGTTTTTTTTTTCAAAATTGAGAACCTCCCCCACGTCATTTACACTTTGTCGACAGATGTGTCCTATATATTTTCAGCGAAAAAGAAAACGTTTTTTTGGATCTCCAGGTGGACAACGCTGAATTGAAAATAATGGTTAGTATCCGGAGCAGGTTGATTTTGTGTTTTTTTGTATAAAGACGCAGTTGCGTACTAAAAAAAACTTCAAGCCAATCATACTAAAGAATGATCAAATAATATGAAATTGTTGTAATTCAAAATATTGCAAATCGAATGAAAAATTCCGAATATTTTTGCCATGCTCAACTGAATCTACAAAAAACTCAAAATTTCACAATATCCAATTTTTCGAAGAAAAAACTCACCATCTCTCAATGAACGCTTAAAAAAAGTGAACATTTTGGTGTAATTTAGAACTAAAAAGCTAGCGAATTTTGTTTATTTGGTAATGTAAGCGCATGCATACATGTATCGTATTAAAAATTTCAAAAAATAATGCCCGATGCAGGGGTCGAACCTGCGACTTTCGCGTTATTAGCACGACACTCTAACCAACTGAGTTAATCGGGCGGCTTATGTTCATTTGACCGAATTTTAGCACATTTAAGCCGACACTCATTTTTTGCTTAATTTATGCTATCATCTTATCCACTTCTACTACAGGGACTTTTGCTCTATTTTTGTGTGCTGCCTCCTCAATGTCATTGTGAATGTGACAGTGTCGCAGAAAAGATTTTACGTATGCGCAAATCAATTTGCAAATTAATTTCTGCGGATTTATGGTTAGCTCTTATTTGCAAATAACCATTTTGACAATTTTAAGGCTGCCGGAACTCAATATGTTTAAATAAAGTAAGGCTTTTAGAAAATTCCAATATTTCCAAAGGGCCCTCACTTAAGGGGCCTCTGTCCTTGGACTGTCAGTCTTTCTCACATAATTTGAGAATAATTTATAATGAAAAAGCAATTTATCTCAATCTAATTTTAAACTTTTTTTCAACTCCCATTGGAATAGTTAATGCTCATTTCTTTCGCTGAAACTTTTTCAAAAATTCTTTTGGGCCTAACTTCTAACTTGGCGTTCTCCTTTAATTACGAGCCAAAAGAGGTAAAGTGGTGAAAGTAATAAAAAAGAAAAGAAGAATCCTCTTCCGTTCGACCGAGAAACGGACAAAGGGAAACTTTCCCTTCAAGAAATACGGACACGGAGGAACTTTCACTTTATGACGTCAAATTGTGAATTCATTGAAGTAGATGCTCCACTAATTTAATTTCAACGCATTACTCTCCTTTACCTTTCAATTCCAATTTTGTCTTTCACGCAGCAGGGCTCTTAATACAATAACAGTTCTCGGTGTAGCTAAAATTAAATTTGTGTCTCAGAAAAAGCTTTTAATTTTTGTTTCATAGATTCCTGAGACTTTCACGAGAACTTTCTCCTTGGCTTTCTCCTCGTAACCCAACAATTCCCCAACACTTTTCTAGTTTCATTTAATTAGAAAGACCTATTATACTTTCACTTTCACTTTGGATTCAACTACCTTTCTCCCGACTTTCTCCTGCTTTCTTCTTCATCTGCCACCATCACGACTCAAGTGCTTTTTAAGGGTCGGCGGAACACAAGTTTCCTGGAAGTGACTTGAGTTAACCAATGTTAATCTCAAGGGACAATTGCTTTTTCATTCAAAAACCACAACACCTACGCTTTTGTAACTCTCCAGAAGGGATACTGATTGAAGCCCTTTCAATTTAAGGGCTTGTCCAAAATAATTTGAAGGGCCAAATAAAAAAAAACAATCAAAGGGTCCATTTCTCACAGACACCTTGAGGCCGTGTTCCGGTGGTGGTGGTGATGTGGCGCATTTTCGAGAAATAATACCCCATAATTTAAGGAGGGAATGAGCCTCTCAGGAACACCATTACGAGCCTTATTTCCTTTTCCATTCTAATGAAACGCTCCATTATTATTCTCGGAAAACTTCCCACGTTCACACGCAATAAATTAGGTTTGAAAACGAGTGATGATAGAATTGGACATGAAACAGCTCGGAATTTGAAAAACCACAGTTTAGCTACACCCCACTCCAGCGTCAGTTACCTGCGTTAGACGCGTACATGACCGGTAATTATCGACCTTTTGCTCATTCATCCATCATTTGCTCAACACTTTGAAAGAACGCATCACGTGCACAAGTACAATCAACACTATAAATGGCATACGTCAGGAAACACGCCTCAAAACGTTATAATTAACATAACCTCCAAAATAGTAAATGTTTAGTTTCAGTCTCGTGTTATTCATCACTTGGGTAGAGCTGCTCAATTTTGTAAATCGTTTTGGTGAAAGTTCGCAAAATCATTGGAATAAACGATCAATTTGGAACAAGGCAATACGTTTCTGCTGGGTGTCAACAAACGACAATGCTCATAACCGTTTGCATTAAATCACTGTCACTACAATGTGCAGAGGCGAAAAACCAAAGCCACAATAACGTGTCGCCCCAAACACATTGTAAGCAAGTGGAGCATTTACCGTAAAGTTTTATAGGGGCCCATTAATGCCTAAATTAATACTAAAACGCCTATTCCACTGCCAATACCGATAAAGGCAAATACCGATGAGCGGCTGAAAAGCATTTAAGGCTGAACGAAAACAAAAAAGCTTTGTAGCAGAAACGCGAGCTTAAAAAATGCATTAGCCCTACAATTTATACTGCGTCTTTTTTCAATGAAATTCGGAATCTAAATTTAAATTTAATTAAATTATCCAAATGTTTTCCTCGAAATTTAATTAAATTATTTGGTTCAAGGGTAACTGCTAGGCTTTCCATTCAAAACATGGGCGGAGTAAAAAAGGTTCAAGGGTAGTAGCTATGCTTTACATTAAAAACGTGGGCGGAGTAAAAAAGGTTCAAGGGTAGCAGCTATGCTTTACATTCAAAACGTGGGCGGAGTAAAAAAAGGTTCAAGGGTAGCAGCTATGCTTTACATTCAAAACGTGGGCGGAGTAAAAAAG
>VYYI01004516.1:0-10324 GCA_021029175.1 Bilobella aurantiaca
AATTGGTTTGAAAACTGATATTCACTTTGGAATTTGAGCGAGTATTTATAGTCGTAAATTTTATGAGGTGGAAATTGAGAAGTGGTATACGTGTTCTATAAGTGCTTTGATTAGTTGTAATTTAATTATGTAGTGCAGATTGCGTGAAAGTGGAGGATTGGAATGTTTCTTTAAAAAAATACATTTTTACTTACATAAGGCTATTTAGGCTTACATAAGTTTCCAAGGAAACGTTAAGTGTTTTGAAGTTAGACTTATATAACGTCATTCATAGTCACTGACATTTTTTGCAGATTAAGTGTGAAGTAGAAGCTAGACAATGTGCTTCAATTTCCAACATTACATAAACGTTTTATAACTGGAATAAAATAACTGATTAGAGAAATAATGGTATTTTAGAGATGAGTGATTTTTTGTAAGGTTGATGGAAATTGTACCAATTCAATTCAATTAAGTATCCTATAAAGATCTCGATACCAATATTCCGCATATTTTACATTCGATTTAGCAAAGCAAATAATAATGATTCCTTTTGAAAAATAATTTGTATTTTTGAATATTCTATGAAATTTCAAAATAAATTTCACCTCTGCTAAATCAAGAGACAAAAATAAACATTTCAATTGGAGATGTAGTTCTTAATAAAATATGTCTTTATCGAGAAAAAAAAATGTATTTTTCAGGCTCTTTTGTTAATTAGCATTCTGCACTCTGGGCTTTCATGCTTCGTAGTCACGTTCTTTTTGTCAGTAAAATATTTGAGTAGATACATAACTGTACAGTGAGAACTATAGCTGTGATGAGGAACGAAATTCTCGAATCGATTAGTTCTCGACGAGATTTTGGTTGTAAAATTTATCGGTTGAATAGCATACTTTCCTCTTAATTTTTTTTTGCGGATGCAACTTTCTGATTACTTGGATAATACAAGGTATTAATAAAAGGCCGATAGACTTTGACCATGTTATTGTAATCTCTATTCGTGGCTTACAATTGTGCCAATTTGTTAAACACGCAAATAGGCCTATTTAGCCTACTTCTAGCCCCTCGTACTCGACAAGGGGCGTATTTTGCATAAAATACTAAAATTCAAGTTGACAAAAAATTTTTTGAAGTATTAAAATTGTAATGCTAAACGTGTTTTGCTTAGTTAATAGGAAAGATGTATATCTGATTTGGTTATTAATTAGATGGTTGCTCTCGTGGTTGGGATTTTGGTAGGCTGAAGTATGATTAGGTTAGAAATAGAAAAATTGTTAAAATTAAAATCAGGCTGTATTTCAAAGACCCAAAGTCGTGGTGTGGGCCGATTTTACTGGGCAATATTTGAACTTGGACACGATTCGGTGTGCTCTGCGGCTTTGTACCAGCTTGCACAAGGTGAGTAGTGTAAGATAAACTATCGCACGGAGTTGAGCCCCCCCCCCCCCCCTTAATACAATAAGATTTGCCTATCTGCGTCGTGGATCTGCTATCTGCTATAACCTGGTATCAACTAGTTAAGCTAAACAGGCAGATGCACTGACCTTGTGGATTATTGCATCTGCATCGTACTTGGAGTGATGGGCATGAGGGGCCCATTATGCAAAATAATTTTTGCATAAAACAATAATAATTGTCATAGTTCTAATAATTGTGTAATCTTTCTACATTTTGAATTTCCGCTACTTGAGAACATCTTATATACTTAAACTAATTTTAACTCTTTTAAGAGTTGCATAATTTCCAACAGTTCTTGTTAATTTCCGTTTTAATATAATTTAATTGCAGTAAGTTCTATTGTACATTATCGTTATTTTATTTTGTTCTCACATTTTAGTAGCCAGATTGAGAAGTAACTCTTGTCGCAAATTACCAGTGTTTTTAAATCAAATCGAAAAATATGTCAATCTAATATTCTCTACTTAAACTCTTGAAAATAATTGATTTGCACGTCATCGTCTTGTGTCTTTGCATGTTGCTATTATTTTACTGTCTACTGAACCTGAAAGAATTACTACATTGAAAAATATTTCTACTTCTGGAATCATTCTTTGTAGTTTTTTACAAAGCTTGTAAAGTTTAATATTCTTCGATAAGCCAGACTTGATTAAAGTTTATTGGGTTGGCGCACTCCAACAGGTAGGCGTAAGGTAGTCCAATTTCCGCTGTAAAACACTTATTATTTTTGGTATTCCGTAATTGGAATGTTCCAGGATACTAAGGAACAAACATACGTTGTTAGTCAATCCTAATTTTCCCCTTTAAAGTAACTTACATCATCCACAATGCTAAGGTTCCATCGTTGGTTTGATTGTCCTATGCATTCCCACAGAATGACATGTGTGCCATCGTCGTCCAAGTTGCCGTTTTGAGAGACGCAAAAGTCACTGTCCTGAAGGCGTATATATCCCCCGGGAATATTTGAGTTTGTCTTTGAAATTTGAAAAAATACAGGCTGTATTTACTTAAATCCATGTAAACTAATATTATTTACTTCCGAGCCTGTCAATCTTTGACAGATTTAGCATTAAATATTCTTATAATATTAATACTAATAAAATTTTCAATTTTTCAAGGATTAAAACGTTAAAGTTTTTTTTGTAAGGAATCCCTAATGTTGGGAATAAAATTTATTAATTTACATGAAAAACATCATTTAACGATATTTATAATCAATTTTTCACCAATGCACTATGCTTACCACCCAATCGAATGCATTGATGTGTTGATTAACATTTTCCGAATCACAACCCGTTAATTCCAGCTCGGCTCCATCACTCATGCTAGAATCTACCGAATGAAGGCAATACGCATCTATTTGTTGCTCATTTAATGCTTTCAGTAAGTAAACCTACAGTAATTAAATTAAATTTAAATTGAATATTAAAAAAAAAACCAAGTTTTGGCCGTTTTAAAAATAACCTTCGTGGGAGAAGGGTCGTGTGTTGCTGTCCTGTACTTCCACGATTGATATTGTGCGCCATCACCACAAGTAGCCAATGCAATTTTCCCACTGTTAACTGTAACGCATCCACCTGCATTTGTCCTTGTTTGCAGTTTAAAAGTGCCCACCTGAAATTGAGAAATTTTTTGAGTCCATGATGCAATATCAACAGGAAAAATGTCAAAACATTAACAATGTCCACAAATTTAAATTGTAAACCAAATAATGGTTCATTGGTATTGTTTGTTGTAATTTATATAAATATAACCTATCAGTCTTGCTTTCTCTTTAAAAGTGTTCTTAGTTCAAAGCCCAACTAAAAAGTCAAAATTTTCAGTTTCGGCTCGAGGCCTGGGTGAGCAAAATATACAATTATTGTTTCGGAAATGTTTGTCATTTACATTCATTTTTCAAAATATATAATACTATATTTTAAAACCCAACATTAAACCGACAAACATAAAACATTCGAATTACAGTGATGGAAATTACATTACCTTCATTGTTGGTATAGTGCAAGAGTCTATATTGCATTAAAATGCTATTAGTTTTATTATGTAGAAATTTTTAATGTCATTCCTAAGTTTTTCACATTTTTCATTTTGACATTATTAAAGGTTTTGATATCTGCATGTTGTCATTTTGTGTTGAGAATATTACGCTACCCCTGCTAAAGCGAATGTAGTTGTGTTACAATATACTAACCTGCGAGAAAACTATGTTCCAATTTTGATTTTCCTTTGTGTTGTCACATGGAGCTGGAGAAACTGCAATACCATTGTACTGTAGACATTGATTGCTCATAACGAATCGGACTGCAGTGTATCCACTGCTCTACAAGTAAGAATTTGGTTTTTGTTTATTAACCAACTTGGTATTTTGGCTTTATAGTTTTTACCGAATCTTGTAGAACTAAGGTTTGATTTTCTTTTGTAACGATACAGGATGAAAGTGTTATAATTGATGAGCCCACCGGATACTGAATACAATTATTAGGCATATCAGAGCTCTCAATCATTTGAAATGGAGCATCACTTTGTTCAATTATCCAGTTTTGCAATGCTGAACCTCCATTGCAAGACTCTTCAACCAAGTACTGGCTACTGGGCAATTTCGAGGTAAGACATCTCTTGTGACACAAGACTTGAAGATGAAATATTGTACTCTGTAAACGGGGTAAATTTAACCTGTGTTTTATGCTCAGGTTTTGAAAAAAATACACTTACAATGTTTCCCATAATGGCTTTCCATTTCTGATTATTTTGATTATTACATTGCCAACCTAGCAAGGGCCATGTTACACCGCCATCCGCATACTCACTTAAACAAGCTTGTGAGTAGTAGAACTTCAAGTAACCATAATCGTTTCCTAAATCCTACAATTTCATGTAACGGCAAACCGTCAAATCAAAGTTAAACTTTTTTGTGCGCCTTTTCACTAACCTGTATTTGTGAGATGTCAATTTGTTGACGTTTGTTTTTAAAAGAACAGTCGTCAAGCACAATCCAGGCGCCATAGTTGTATCCGTATGCTTGACTAAGGCATTGTGAAGGGTCAGCCACACTATGAATTATTCCAGTTGGCTACAGAAATGCAAATAAAGTTAGTTAATTGTTTCTTTGTTCACAGAATTAGTACATTTTTAGTCAAGAAGTTTTTGTGTGCAGATCAATTAATAGCACAGTGTGATGTAATTAATACTTAGTAAAAAGTGCTTACATCTGCTTTGGCAAATGACAATAAATAAAGTTGAATCAAAAGGATGAGAGTAACTCCGATTCTAAATGTCCACATTTTTGAAGTTTCAAGTAACACAGAACTGCTACAAGTATTATAGCGTGCTATTGCTAATGACTTTATATGTTAATGCAGTTTCGAGTGAAACTACTTTTATATATTTTAAAGGTTTACAAAGGAATCAGCTAAATCTGAAAAAAAAAATAGTTATGAAAATTGAGCAAATAACTTCGACTATTTATGTACATATGCCTCAATCAAAATGACGACAAATTGACAAGAATAAATTTCAATACTCAATAACTCGAAGACGCGTAGAATAGAATTATTATCGCTGTTTAATTTGAATGGGATTCTTACTTTCAGATTTCTACATACCTGCAATTTCAAAATCAATAAACCGTGGTAAAACGGGCAACCAGTAGCGGAAGTAGGAAACTTTGTATTAGAAAAATATTAAGATTAGAATATAAAATAGAAGTCTAGCATTTTGGAAGTGAATAGGTAATTTCCATATATACAAGGCCTTTTAGGTGATCAGGTGATCATGTCATTAGGTCATTTAGGTCATTCTAGAGTTTGACCGTGAAAGGTCAGTTTGAGGTCAAGGGGTCATTTCCAAGTGAAAGAGGCCCCTACGATCTTCGGGACCATGATAACTTTTTGTTTTATACAAAACTAGTGCTTGACCTTGAAAGGTCATTTTGAGGTCAAGAGGTCATTTATATGTGAAGGAGGGCACTACAATCATTGGGACCATCATAACTTTTCCTTTCATGCAAAAGTAGGATTTGACCTTGAAAGGTCATTTTGAAGTCAAGGAGTCATTTCCAAGTGGATGGATGCTCTAGGGTCATCAAGACCATCATAACTTTTCGTTTAATGCAAAACTAGAGATTGACTTTGAAAGGCCAGTTTGAGGTCATGGGATCATTTTGAGAGTCATTGGGGAGTCACAGAGAAAAGTGTCCTATACAAGTGTTGCTCCTCGTCATAAGAGGGTCGTTTTTCATGTTGTCGTAGAACGATATCCCTTAACCTTGACCTTTGACCCCCAAAGGGGTCACTTTCGTTTAAACAAAAACAAACTTAGATTTCGACAGAACCTCAGGAACACATCACCGCAAACAGATTTGAGATATGTTCAGTGGTTCCTGAGATACAGGTGTGACTCGGACGGACGAACAGACAGAACGAAAACATAAGCAGCTTTCAGCTTCGCTTCCGCTACTAATAAGCACAAGATAAAATTGCGCTCTACACATCTGTTATTTAGTTTGACGAAGTCTCCTTAGTAATATAAGCTTAAGAAGGTTTGTTGAGGAGGGATAAACATTTGCAAAATTTCGATTTGTAACAGTATTTTTTGTACACATTTTCAAAGTTTAAGACAACATTGTAGGCGTAGAAAATTTTAGTTTATTCTTAAACATTCATTCATTTCCCTCATTCTTAACAAAAAAAAATATTCCAAGACAAGGTGGTTATTCTCTAACGAGCTAATACGGTTGTAAGAGTCCGACAATAAAACCATTCAAAGCGAAACTATCCAATACAATATACAATACAATATTTATCTACTCAAATATCAAAATTAAACTATTTTAAAAAAATTGTTTTGTGTATTTCACTATTATGTGTCACGAAAACTTCATTTAAGGTTATTATCATCTCTAAATTTATTATCGGTCCTTCATCTTGTGATAGCAGGAATTTCTCAACAGTAAATCATGCATTATTGAGTAGCGTATTAGCTACTTTATGAGAATGTTCTGTCCGTCAGTCTGTCCGTCCGTCTGTCCGTCCGTCCGTCTGTCCGTCCGTCTGTCCGTCCGTCTGTCCGTCCGTCTGTCCGTCCGTCTGTCCCTCCGTCTGTCCTTCTGGTTGCCCGATAACTCTCGAACGGGTTAATTTTTTTGAAATCTGTTTTCAGCTATGGGTAGTAGGGGTCAAGGGTAAGTTCGACTTCTAAGATGGGCCATAGGGGTCATACCCTTCACCCTCATTTTGGCGACCCCCTAAATGACCCCTAAATCGGATTTATCGGATATTTGCTGCTTTTGCATGAAACGTAAAGTTATGATAATTTCAAGCACCAAAGTGACCATAGACCGTTCATTTTATATCTATGACCCCCTAAAATCATCCCCAAGCTAAAAAATCGGATTTTAAGAATTTTTTCTAGTTTAGCATAATACAAAAAATTATGATGTTTTTAAGGATCTATGCGACTCCAGAACATCTCCCGTTATTAAAATGACCCCAAAGATCTCCAAAACCAAAAAACCAAAAAATCGGTTTCACGGGTTCTTATTTGTAGATTTAAGTTAAGTTGCAATAGTTCAATATGCTACTTACGTTACGGGCGTTTGCAACGATTTATTAGTTGTAGGAAAAATTAGTTTGAAAATATTACTTGCCAAATTTTGTATCATAGTTCACCATTTTACAAACCAGAGATTTAAATTTATTCTTGAGCATTATCCGGCAACACAACAAAGCTGATTTTGAGCAGAGAAGATTTTCTTAACATGGAAATTGAATTAGTAATTTTAAACCACTGACTGTTTGTTGGCATTAACAAAATAAAAATTTTCGAAAATAACATTTGAATAACAAAGATTAAAATTAAATTTTCTACTTCATTGCGTAGTTATCTGTTTACCACGCGTCATACTTTTACTGGGAAGATCAATAGAATTTGCTAGTAATACATTAAATGTGTTATTGCAATAATTCCGCAGCTATTTTGGGGAAACCATACAATCAATTTCATACATTGCAAATAATTTTAATATTTCCCTTCTCAGTAAATCTTTTGCAAATATTTAGACCTCCAGTTAAACTGGGGAATTATAATCGCACAACAAATTCAAGATTTTTATTATTTATTATTATTAATTAAAAAGTTTCTAAAAGCCCTGATCGGGCGAAACACCAATGAGGCTTGTTATAAGCACAGTTTAACTATTGTAATATTAACCATAAATTTTTAAAAGACATTTTTTCTAGAAAGTAATGATGATCAAGTTTCTTGATGTAATGATTTGTGATAAGATTTGTTTAATTTTGATATGCTAAATTTTAGTAGAGCAAGTTTTTGTCGATGAAAGAATATTATATGAAATCTTACGTAAGCGAAAGAATAAGGAACACGTTAAGGCTACCCTAGCATGTGTTGGAGAAACGATTTCTGACATCAAATTTTTTGCTACTCTGTAATATTGTTCGGTAATGTCTTTTGCATGACACAAGATCAAAATTTAGAGGAGAAGGAAGACATCTCTATAAATTTACGTACAATTGTTATAAAGTCGACAATGTAAACTGTAATATTCCACATTGTACAGAAGTAGTAATTGCCAAACACCAAAGTGTAGCCCGCAGGTGACTTTCCACAAATGAACATCCTTACAGTTCTCATGAGAACAAAGAAAAGCGTTATTACTAATTTCATGTGCGAATCAACAGCCTAACCAAAAACAATGTGTGTGCAAAATTTAATTATGTGGAACAGAACAGAACTAGACTCAGCGAGGAACAGATATAGGAAACTAGAAATTTATAAATAAATTCAAATATGATATTGAAGGCTTCCTAGAATACTGGACAAATGTTCGATTGTGGAAAATGGACCCGACATCCGCTGCAAGTAATGAACTATATACTTGCATAAAATATTTAAATAAATAAATAAAATGATTGATGAAAGTGAGTTTTCATTTTTGAAACATTGAGTAAATCTTATGTCCTTTTTTTTCTTAGAACGTGACGAAACACAAACATAAAATCTTAAAAATGATGACCTAAAAAGTGGCAAATAAGTGCTAAAATTTAAATTAGAATAGTAAAAATTAGAAGAAAAAAAAAGGGAAAAAGGCTACAACAAATCATTCAGTCGCATAATAGGAATTTATGTTGACAACGGTGGAATCTAATAGAACATGGCAAATACAAATTATGATTCCTTTTATTTAAAGTCAACAACCAAGTTTTATGGGCACCAAGATTAGATTAACATTTATTACTATATTTTGTGATACAAATAAAACATATAATTCAAAAAATTGATGTATCTATAAAAAAAGACCTAACCAATATATTGGTCTCCAAATACAATATTTTTAAATAAATATTTTATCTTTATTTTTGAGGTTGAAAAAATTACGTTACAAAACAGTTAATGATGTTTCTTCTTGGCATTTGAACGGCACGCATTTCTTCCGTACTTGTGCCAAGCATTGTGCTTGAACAAGTATTGTGCCACAGTAAATGTTTCAGGGCACAGCTTGCACGAATAGATTCTCTTTTCAACCAGGTCCGGATGGTTAATTTCTTCGTGGGATTTGAGCACTGGGCGCGTTTTGAACCGTTTCTCACAAAACCTGCACGCATACGGTTCTACAGCCGTATGCGTGCGCATGTGCTCCTCCATCCGACTTGTCGCTTTCATTCCTTTAGAAATGTATCCGCACGTAGCACAGACCCGTATCGCTTTTCTGGAGTCATGCGCCGGACCAGCCACATGAGCTCTTAAAGTTTCAAGCGATACGCATTCTGGCATTAGACAGTTATTTAGCACGCAGCTGAATCCTGTAGAAGACGTGTGCAGCTTCTCGTGCTCTTTAACTTCCTCTGCACAAAAGTACGCACGCTCACATAACGAACACTTGAATGTTGCCGCGTCATTGTGCGTCAACCTTTTATGCAAATTGAGCCTATGCGGTGCTCTAAACGCTTTACCGCACAATTCGCACTGATGATCGTTTCCTACAATGCACGGGTGAGCATCGAACCCTTTTCGAGTTTTGTAGGCCCTTGCACAAGAGGGGCACGGATAGGGAAGTGCAACTTTCTCGTGCACGTCTAGTCGATGAAATTTCAAGTTCTGTTCACTATTCGTGCGAAACGTGCACGCTTCATCTGAGCAAATGTACTTTAATTTGCACGTTTGCTGCTTCATAAAAGGTTCACTTGTCATGAGTGCCTTATCCCTGTACTTAAAATACGACTCATTCGGCTTGTCTAAATTAGCATAAACTTCAGGGTGGTGCTTCTTGGTGTGGTTATTTAGTTCGCTGCTCTTCGTATAGCTTTTCTTGCAACGCTCAACATCGCAATGGTGCGGACGCACGTCATTCTCGTGCCTTGCATGTATATGCGCGTCCAATGACTGTCCAGTTGGGAGCCGAGAGTCACAAATATTGCACTGAAAGGCACCTAACTCTAATATATCTCCATGCTCACGTGTCATGTGCTGGCGCAAAAAGCGTAGATTAGGAAACCGTGCGGCGCACTCTACAACGGTACACATATAAGTAGATGCAGTTTCGTTATTTTCTTCAATTTCGGCCTGTAATAAGTATATAAGCAAATCTTCCAGTGAGCCTTCCCCTGAAGGAATTTGTATAGATTTTGCAGAAAATTTGTGTGAAAGGCTTTGCACAAATTTTTGAAGCATTGATTTCAGCTCATCATCGCTTCGTTTCCAAGCGTCTAATTTCATTTGTCGTAAAAATGACTCTTCAGCGCCCAATTTACGCTTTTTGGTATTTTTAATTTGTAGAAATTTTGAGGCACTGACATTGGACGTAGCTGGTAAGTTTTTGCCAACTTCTTTCTCTTCATCATGCAAATTTTTCCGTTTCAGCACATTATCG